>JBBJLS010113077.1:0-18595 GCA_037577275.1 Bryconaethiops microstoma
TCACAAAAGCATTCCAAAATGATATATATATATAAAACAAACACTGAGACATTGAATTCTCAAAGCACATTCTCCAGTACCCTCTTAAGAAAGCTGAAGCATGCTGTGTGGTGAACAGTCACGTGGCCTGTGATACTGTGGTTTATACCCTGTTGTACAAAGAGTGAGATGCTGCTGAATTTTGCTGAATTGGCTCATGCCTGAAGCTCATCAAAATGTGGTAAGCCATCCCCCGCAATCCCAGCATGCATTTGAAACGTAGATCTGCGACTCCTGCCTGGTTTACTGTGCATGTTCGTCACTGTCACGCAATTATCAGAACAAGCCGGAAGCACTTTTTCAGCAGCGCCATTAGCAAAATAGTGATAATAAGTTATTTTGTTTTTGCACAGTTGACACATTTTCCTTCTTGTTTATCAACAAACACAAGGCTGATTATCTCCCTGAGTGGGTTTATTTTGTGCATATTAGCATTCATAGCCCATATGAACACTACAACAACAAGAGCAACAACAAAATACAGGTTCAGTCTCAAATTGATCCCTAATCCCTATGAAGTCCACACTGCATTGGTCGTGACGAAATGTCTTCGACAGATAAACACTGGTGAATATGTTGAATAGATCAGACCATTACATGGATGTTTTTACCCACAGACAGATAGTAAGAAACTTAACACTAAGTAACACTGAATTGGAAAAGGAATGAACTTTTACCTTAATGATAAACAGATATACATGGCTCATGCATGTTCATGAGTTGACTAATATTAGAGCAGATCTGATTAAATATAACTAGTCTTGTTTGGTGCAGTATTGTAAAAAGATGTACAGATGTGGCAGCATCCTAAAACCCAACACAAGGTTTGCATGCCTGAGAGTGGTGCGCATGCACAGTGAACTGTAATAAATGAATATGGGCTGTGTCTGAAACTGAGGACAGCTGTCTCAGTGCCTTGTTACGTATACTGTCTCATAAGTCAGGGCCTTAAAAGGCAATATTGTGATGAAGGTAACTACAACCAAACTGCATTTGAGGCTATTCGATTTGGACATGAGTGCCTTACAGACTCAGAATACTGCCAGACCTTGTTACGTCTTTTACGGTCTTGTGGTTTTTCTGTTTTTGTTCTTTATGTTGCACCACGGTCCTGGAGAAATGTCGTTTCATTTCACAGTGTACTGTGCATATGGTTTAAATGACACAAATAACATATACCCTGACTTAAATTGACTTTTTACGTTTCAAGCAATTGTCTCATCATATGTTCATGTTCATTATTGACCCTGTTGTGCTAAATCAGGAGTAGTAATCAGTTAAGATATTCTCGGGATGCTTTGTCTTTGGCCTGCCCCCTAGTAGATATAGTTATTCGAAGCTGAAAAGGTATATGGACAGTCTGTGTACAATGTGTTTACGTGTACGTTCATATTGGCATCCCTTAACACTAAGTATATCCGCGTCCTTGGAGCTAACCAGTGGAACACTCAGAAAGAAATTCGACAGATAATTGTTTTGAAGAATAATAATTAAAGTGTGAAGTTAAGCATACAAAAAAAGCACATGTGAGAAGATTTTATGTCATAAGGTAATTTCATACATCTGGTCCCAGGTCTCAGGCAAGGGCTGCAGAAGTCAACAAACTGATCTTATCTAAACTGTTTCCAGGCCGACTTGAGGTGCCTGTTCTGAGACCTAAGAAGGTGAGATAGCATGCACTGTCCTGTGAGGATATCCAGTTTGTTATATTTGAACCATTTTCCTTCCTCTCTCCTTGTCAAATCTTGTGGATGTGTGTTCATTGGCCATTTATATGAAGACCTTTCCCTGCACATCTGCATTGCAGAATTGGGTTGGTTTCATTTCAATTTGGCCCTCTTGTGATCAGCATGTCACATGCAGCCTCATGAATGTTTTGGTCAATCTGTGGTCCAAATGCACATTCACAAATATGCGTGTCTCATAGAGTGAATACTGAAGGAATAATTCATTTTATTACCCCAGATGTATATAACTGTCAGCCAAAATATGTATGGTCCAGTTATAATTTATAGTTCTTTTTTTTGTTTCAATTTAGTGCTGGAGCTGTGAGACTAGAATTGCTAAGAATCACTAGAAGTCAGCCAAATGTTTTCCTTAAAAATACATCACCAAAACATCTCTTAACCTGCTGAAACCCATCGCTTAACCTGCTGAGACTTGTGGATGTGGTTTAGGACACTGTTTGACTTACTGTGAGCTATAAAAATGAACTTAAACATTAATTTTACACAACAGGCAGCCATTTAATGCAACACCAGGGGTGGTGATCTTGGATCAGATTCCTTCTTATTTATGATGATCAGATTCCTTCTTATTTACTAAAACTGATTCCAGATCAGCACTCACTTACTGCAGAGGTGATTTGTAAAAATGGATGGTATCTAAAATGGCTATCTGCAATGTTTGACTACTTAGTGAATATTTGTTTCTTTTTATAGCTCGCAGTGAGTCATAGTGTTTCCTAAACCACATCAACAAGTAACCACAGCAACTGCACCTGGAGTAGAAGGAAAAAGGTGTCAATAAGATCGTTTTTTTTTTGCTGAGCCATTCTTTTAATAGATATATGTTTAAATGAGTATGTGTTTCTAAACTTACAGTGTGGAAAATGAGACTGTTCAATAGATGATAAGTTATAATAATAGTACAGTTCCATAGTTCATTCAAAATGCACTGACTGTTGAAAAGCAGACTACGGTGCACTGCAAATTTGTATTAACTGTGTTTATTTGACTCACTTAACTGGCTATTTAGAACTGAAAAAGCTAATAACTTACGTAACACCACTAACTGAAGCAGCAGAGTGTGAAACCTTGCTACAGTTTTCACTGACTGAAGGTGGCAATGCACTGCACCAGATTAGCGCTCAGCCATCAAACTCTAAGCATTCAGAAGCTCACCAAACACTTACACGTTCTTTAAACCACTTGTAGTAGAATGCCGATTTGAAGACCTTGTTGCTGAGCACTTGGAGCTGCAGTAAAGAAGTGAGTCTTCTGGCACCAAAAAATAGGCTTAGACAACATTATTATCAATGTAACTGCTTGTTTGTGCATGAGCCTTAATGCCCTGAAGTCACATCAAAGAGGAATTCTACCTTTCTTTTAGAGTTTCTGCATAATTAACTTGTTAAGATGTAAATCACTCAGAGCGGTTTGGCGTGAAATGCAAGTCTCATTCAGAGAGAGACTCATGTGTCCATTAAGATACAATAAAGCTGATGCAGAAGGTATTTCAGCTCGGCTTGAAGAACTGTTTAAGTGATTTCAGATGGATGTTTGACACAAACAAATGTCTCTAATCAGCTCATCCCATTTGGTGAGCATGAAGCTGAAGACACATTTCATCAAAACAGCAGTGCGGAACAAATAGTCGAGGATGAGCCAAGGAGCGACAAGCACGCTGTTTGTGCGGATGTTTGCCCGGACGGAGTCACGATGTGCTCCTCCACTGTATTTCAGCACGAAACTTTTAGTCCCTGTGTGAGGAGCGAGCCAAATACTTCTTTTTACCGAGTCCAAAAGGAAAAAGAAACTCCAGTTTCATGTATTATTTCAAAGCTCAGACTCTGGAGAAACGTAGTATTCGAAATGAACAGCCTCTCAGCTTCCTGCTTCTCATCTTTTCGTCTATACAGTTGTGAATAAAGTGCCTCTGAGAAGTATGGAGAAGCCTCACTATTGATCTGAAAATATGCATGTGTGTAAATGTATGTGCATGTGTGCTTGTTTTATACATTTGCAATTACATCAGTAGTAACACTCAAGTTCCTTCTAATGCCAGCACATTCGGCACATTCTGGTGTTTCTATGCAAAATTTATACATAATTCTGTCTTTTCTCTCCCTTGTGCCAGGCATTACCCGTATATGCCACCTGCCACATTTTTATCAGTTAGTAAACCTGAACCCTCTGCACTAATTTTCGCCTTCTGTTTCCATATTTCTGGTTTCAGACATCACATAGACAGACTTGCTCTTCTTGCTACGAAGGAATTTTGGGGATTGTTCCTTTATTTCACCCACTGAGAGATAGGCTGC
Organism: Bryconaethiops microstoma; assembly: GCA_037577275.1. NCBI lineage: Eukaryota > Metazoa > Chordata > Actinopteri > Characiformes > Alestidae > Bryconaethiops > Bryconaethiops microstoma. The sequence continues at coordinate 4,082 of JBBJLS010113077.1, forward strand.
GATGCTGCTCCTCACCCCATAGCTCACACTGCTGTGTCTGTTGTCCACACCACTCTGGTCAGTGGGGTTCACCAGGTGGGACCTGTTCAAGGAATAGCAGGGCATCAATTAACAGCTCACATCAAGTATTGCAACACAATATGCCTGGAAAATCATTTGTTATTCATTATTGTGAGATCAACTGTTATAGCACTGATTTAGCAGATGTCTGCAATATCCAACATGCATCCATTTTGGTACACATTAATGCAGGTTAGTCTTATACTAAAGGTTTGCTTTTAGTGTATTTAAACTTTATAGCTTAAAATCTTGCAAGGCACATCACAATTATAACACAGAATAAAGCAATAAAATTACATTAAGGTATTTTGTCTGTGTCATGCAGCACTTCCACACAATTATATTGTCTCTGTCCAGAGAAGAACACATATCTCAAAAATGGAACTTTACCAGAGAAGGCAAACGTCTTCTTTTCTTTTGATGAAGTTAATGTAAAGATATTATATTTCAAGTCATTTTGAAGCAATTCTATTAGATCATTTGTAAGCTTTACACAAAGTAAAGAACAGACATAATATCACAATGAATTTTTAAAAAATTAAACTGAAAAAAGGAAAATGCAGGGTTATCTTTGGACAGTGACTAAATCATTGGTTATATTACAAACATATGCACAATATGTGAGATGTTTTTAAGTATGTCATGTTTTAATATTTAAAATATACCATAACACATAACATATCCACCCGTTTTGGTACACATTAATGCGGGTTAGTCTTATACCAAAGGTTTGCTTTCAGTGTATTTAAAGTTTAAAGCTTAAACTCTTGGAAGGCACGTCACAATCATGATGCAGAATAAAGCAATGAAATTACATTAAGGTATTTTGTCTGTGTCATGCAGCACTTCCACACAATAATACACCAGAAATGTTATCTTAATCAGTGGGTCTAGCATGAAGATTAATAATATTGAGAGCAACAATGAAGACCATCTGTCAGTATTCAGTACTCAACACTGTGCAAGTTAAATTGGCCTTAAAAATAAAAAAATGATATTCCTTCCCCTTTTAAAGCTTAAACTAACCCATTTAAGCTCCAGGCTTATTCTACAGTTTTCACTTTCAGTATTATTACTGGTCTGAGCCAATCTACAGTTTTTGGATAAACATGGGTCAAAGAAAATATCGAGCACCCACCTGTCGACTCTCCTCCAGTCAAAGTTACGACGCATCACCACAGGGGGCGCTTCTGGGGTCAGAGCAGTATGACTAAGAGACAAACACGGGGCTGTAAGAACACAGCAGATGCCATCCGAACTATCTGAAGAGGGCAAATTAAAAACATTCATTTTAGTATTTTATATATTATATTCTAATATAAAACAGTGCACATATTGCTAAACTCATAAAGCACACGCGAAGCACAGCTCTGCAAATTTGATTATGCTCATGGGTTGTGACCGATGCATTATAGTGGCATTCTATAGTTTGTAGTGACAAAGTTTGCAGAGATTTACTACCCTTCAAAATCACCAGGGCACATGCAGTTCTTTTTTTGTTTTTGGGAGCATGTTTTCTTTCTCTGTATATAATAACATCAACGCCATTTAAAATGACTAGTGAGCCTAAATGCATGGCCTGAGTCTTTGTTTGCATGTTTTATTTTCATGTTGAGAACATTTCACTGAACAAATAGCTGATTTTGTTAAGGGGGAGTTTCCATAAGTCCTTTGGAACAACATTATTAAACTATGTTAGAATGAGAAAAACTACAGAACCTAAACTATTACTGTTAGTCCAGTTGGTTCAATAATAAGCAAGTGAAAAGTTGCTTATCCATAACTATTCTTCCCAGGCGACAGGTGCACTATGCAAGATTTCCCTCAGACTAATGATAAGGAAGATAAAAGAGAAGAAAGCAGCAACAAAAGAAGATAAGGGTCTAGCCACTCTTTTGACTCGAATCCCAATAAATGTTTATTGAAGGTTTCGAAACTGCATGTCAATCAAGGGACTCTTTGTAATCTTTGAAGACCATTTGCCAAGAGGAATGGGCCAAGATTAGACCACACTGCCGTGAAAAGCTAATTACTTCTTTCCACAGGCAACTCAGAACTGTAGTTCTTCACAGACTTCTAAAGTTTTTCATTCGTGATGTCTGAATACTTTTTTCAGATCAGTTTCATTTTGTTCACATACCTTTATGATTATATAGCTTTTTTAAACAACACAATTTAGCAAAATTGTGAAAAAAAAATCCCCATTGAAAACCAAACAGTGCTTAGAAAATTTCAAAAGAAGCTAAGGTGTCCTCAAACTTGCTGGTGTTTCGTGAAGTATATAAAATAAATGTAGTCTCTGTCTATTGCATTTTACTGGTCTTGGCCTGACAGGATGTAGTTCTCACCTGAGTAGTGGTTGACCATGTCCTCCAGACACTGGAATGTGAGGCGAGGGGAGATGTAGTACCAGCTGTTGGCCATGCGGAAGATCTTATAGTGCTTAACGGCTCTGTGTCTTACAGACAGAGAATAAACGCCTGTAGGAGGCATCAGTTGTTAGCATTGCTTTCCACACAAGGTCTGTTTCACATCTTACTGACAATTTTGACCTCGCAGTAACAGCCATGTCATTAGGGCCCTCACCTCGTTGGCTCGGACTCTCCCTGATGAGAAAAGAACCAGTTGCATTGCCTGGTAAGCATAGCAGCTCCTCTGCTTTTTGCCTTACCACTCCCTCAAACAGCCATCTTGAAAAAAGACATAACCAAAGACACGCTTATGATATATGCATCGCATCTGTCTCTCTTTTTTTTTTTTTTGAAATCCATATTTTGCATACAATTTAAACCCTTAAACTCACAGCCCCTGTATGTATTCTCGCACTTCTACTCCTCACTCTTAATAAAAAACAGCTTCCAGACTGCTTTCATAGCTGCTACCAAATCATCACTGGTCATTTCTGAATGATATGTCCCAAAATTAATTACTAGATAAAATTAAGCCTAGTGGGCTACGTGTTTTTGCCAAGTGACACACCTTGTTGGCAGTTGATTTGCATATGACTCACCCATGATAGACCTTTGCCACATGATTATTTGGGATGTAGTTCTCGCTTCCTGTCTGGAGAGAGCGAACTCTCCACCAGCAGCCTTCCCTTCACATCAAAAATCAGCAAATAAAATAAGCAAAAACTGATCTCTGGCCTGTGAAAGTTGTCACTTTACAGTCATTTTTATGAGCTCATACTCACTCAGACAGACCCCTGAGTTTCTCTCCCATCTTAAAGATTGGCTCACTGATGTCCCGGCATGGATAGTCCGAGAGTACTACCAAGATGTCATAATCCGAGACTAGGGTTTGACATAAAAATGCACACTATTAGTATGGTTATTTAAGGTTTGCGCTGAGCAACACAGTTTCCTATATGTACATATTTATATTTTAGTACTCAAAGTACTCATATTCAAAACCACATGTGCAATTTACGTCCTAGCAGTGAAAATCCTTATATCGGAAATAAGTACATATTGCACATTTATTTTAAATATGAGAATTTTTTGTGCTTAGAAACCTACTGGTATATACTGCAGATATTTCAATGTCTCTTTGCTCTATAAATTGTTATATCTGAAATATATATGGAAGAAAAATGTGTACATATATTTCCACATATACAAAATATAAATTATGTTTTAGCACTGAACTCCTCATTTTTAAAATACAGATCACATTCTGATAGATATTGCACATATATTTTACATCTGAGGATCTGTGCTTACACACACAACGACACAAACCGTCATACACCACACACACACACACATATATATATATATATATACTTCTGTGTCTAAGCACAAAAAATCCTCAGATTTGTTCAATATGTATCTGAATATAATATGAATGCAATATATATACAAATAATATATAATATGTCTTAGCACCTAAGTTCCACAGTAATGGAACACTACAGAGAGTACCTAATGTTCCTTCCAATCAAAACCTTTTTCATACACCCAAACAATTACAATGGAATTGTCAGGACATCTGAGCAAACAGACCTTTAGACAGAGAGAATTAGATTTACTTGATGAAAACTGATACAGCCTACCTTTTAGTGCGCCATCAAACTGATTAGTCTCAGTCTGCTTGCCAGCCTCTTGGTTTTTAATTATATTCCCCATACTGCTGGTCTAGGAAAAAAAGCTGCAGGGCAACACAGAGACACTAATCTTATTTTGCATGCAGCCAAATAGCTTTGGCAACTTAGCATTAAAGTGCTACAACTGTCACTGTTGCCATTTCAATTTCGTAACTTCCCCATAGTGGCAGCAGTGTTATCTCCAACTGAACACATTCAGCAAGATGGGGAAGCTGTGGAGAGTCGGGCCCTACCACAATTTTCCACTGGACACCCCTTCACAACACAGTACATGACCAATTTTCTTTGGTGTAGAAAAAAAACACAGCTTACAGCAGAAAATGTTTGTGGCATTCATTTACAATTCATGAGCAAGATTTTAATCTTAAACACAGCCACTACCAAAAGGCTCTTGAGTCCTTCTGTATACAGTGTATGTCCACTTTTCTAGCACTCTCTAGACTTCAGTAAGTAACATTAAGGTTCATTAGTCAGAAACCTCTATTATACCCTCCGACCTTTGTATTATACGATACGTACTTTAAAACGATATGAAAGTTATGGTGTTATAAGTGGAAGAAGTGTGAATTCACCAACAGCTTCTTGGGTGAAACTAGGTTGCTAAAAACTGCTCCTAATAGTATACCTACGTTCGTGCCTCACCACAGACCACCACACTTATTAGCATGGTGAGAGGTTCAGAAGTGAGAGTAAATGTTTACAAAGCATGTCATGTACACTATTGTATATGACATACTTGTTTTAGAACAAAATTTGGGATTGTGAAAAGGACAAGGCTAGAATAAACTAGGCCTAAGTTTGAGTCTGATACAGCTTCAGGCTTGACACCAAGCAAAACAGACACAATCGCTAAGTCAAAGAGAACAAAAGAGAACATTGTCGCTCACCTCTGCTTCAGTTGTTGAACTGAGACATATCCACTAGTGGTCAAAAACCCAGACTTGTAGTGGAGGCAGGTCAGACATCGCCTAGTCTAGTCTAGTGTAGAAGCCAGACTGATCTACTTTTGGGCTAGTCCCTATACTGACCGTTTGGGTATGAAACTTGGGTCTAAATGTGTGAACACACTGTGTCTGGCTGCACACTTCCTCTGGTGAAAAGAGGAAGACAAATGAACCACTGACCATGTTCTCTTATCAGATGTGTGAGAACCTCTGTCATGTGTGTCAGTAAATAAATATACAGCCAATCTATGTAGAATTTCCTCACAGATAGAATGTATTCATTTCCTTTGTAAAAGGTGACAGTTGTTCTTTAAAGAAGACACACATGAAGTGTTCTGACTAGGCTAATGCTAAATACCACATCGTTGTCCTTGTTTCTATGTTAGGGTGTGCATGCAAATGCACACGCCTATCAGTGTGCCCAGAATACATGTGAGAACGTTAATGTGATAGTGTAAACCATAAGTACCGCACTAAAAATACCCACGTGACTCCCATGTTTTAGAACACCATCATCAGAAAGAAATGGAATCTTCGTAAACCCTGCAACTCTCTTAAGCTCTTTGCAGCCGTCCATAAAGCATTGTTTTAGGCTGCTAGAATACTTACTCATGACTAAACCTTTCTCTTATACATTTTATTATCTGGCACATGGGATCGCAACATATAATCAATGTTTTGTTCATTTATACTCCCTATGGCTCTGAGTGTTGCACTGAGGCCCCCAAGGAATTACGTTTTTTGTTCAACTGAACAAAAACAGAAATTTTTCAGATTTTTTTTTTCATGTTTCTAATCTACAGCTCCAGAAAAAATAAGAGACCGCTGCAAAAATGTTCACTTTCTCAAGTTTTATCTTTAATAGGTGCTGGTGTTGAGCTGAACAGCTTAGTTTTTAAGAGCTGCTGAGAATATTTCTCCTCAAGTTTTTTAAAGCAGAAATTTAAAGGAAATGACAAAACATCAAAATGCAGTGTTTAGAGAACTTGAATTATTCAAAGAAAACAAGTCTCTTGTTCACTCTTAAATAAAATGACAATAATTACTTCTAGTAGTGTTTTGCCATCCAACTGGTCACATTGTAAGAGGAGAGTGTTGATTACAGCAGTGGTTTTTATACTTTTCCTCATTAAATAAGATCATCAGTACCTCATCACTTATCAGTCCCTCATAAAGCAGAATGAGGTGCTTGTGTAGGAATTTAACAGACACAGCCATGGAATGGTTGTCATACTCATAGAGAAGAGATGGATAAGCCATATAAGGTGGAAGTATGTGTTATGTTCTTCAGTTTTAGTCAACATGTAATGACATTTTCTGAATTTCTCCATGTCTATTCATGTGCTGAACTTTTTATATCCAGAAAACAGATGTACAAAAGATTATAACAAAAATAAGTAAGTTTTAAATAAATGGCTCCTGGATAATTGATCCCAGGCTTGCCCACTACTATCATTATCTAAGTCAAGCATTTATATTCGCTTGTGTAATGGATCTTTTCCGTCAAACTTACCCAAGGTGATGAGTCTTCAGTATTTGCTGTTTTCGAAAGTTGATATAAGTTAAAGTTTCCAGTAAAGTTTTCTGATTCTCATTCTGATTCTGATTTATTGCCATCATTCCAGAAATTTAGGGAGGAAGATAGCAGCACTTTCTATTTTTGAAAAAGTGTTTTTCTGGCTATTATGAAACATACATTCTTGGAAATGCTCCTGGATAGCCATCTTATCCTTGACATCCTTTTTAATAGATTTATTATCTTTTGACAGCATTATTGCCATATCCATTATGATCAAATAATATTAACAACTTAAAAGCCCTTACAGGATGAACCTAACCAACTTCATTATCATTGGTTCTCATAAAGAATTAGGGCTGTGTGAATCACATCTCTCTTTCTCAGGTGTCCAGGAATCATGTTGCTGCTGGTGACCTCAGTAAAATATGATGAACATCAGGAGTTCAGGTTGCGCTGGAAACTGGCAGTCATGCGATCAATCGCCATCAAAAGTCAGAGAACTTATTTGAGGAATATAAAGACTTCAGTTAATGTTACAAACAGCTTAGCTGTAACTTTCAACCTAAGTGCAACACTTCTAGCTGGATGAATTGTTATTTTTAATTTCTGGTTCCTTTTCTCAGTAAGTAATATATTTATATTCTCTGTTCTTACTTCCTCTCACTTTACAAGAGCAGTCCTTGGGTAGGGTCAGTTGGGTGGTTAAGGTCATGTTTTTAAGCATGGCAAAAGCTCATCAACCAAGCATCACCAGTCTGTATGTAGCAGGCCCCTTAGCCAGCATTGTTCTAATTGAAAAATCAACTTATTTTCCATTAAAATAATTAAATGAAAGATTGATTTCAACAGCTCTGTTATTAGATTACCTTGCGCTCTCCTTGCAAAATGTTGTGACTCTGTGTTGAACTGCAAGTGAGCAATGAGCGGTACACCTACTGGGAAAACAATTCACACCTCTCCACAAAGACGACCATGCTGAGATCGAATGATTCTGGCTTATGATACCAATAACAGCTGAATTAAAAAATACTATTTACACAATAAAAACTCTTCTGTAAATACTGACTAGCTTGCCTACCCACAAAGTTTATTTCTGAGCTTGTAAATCACACACATTTCCCTGACACAAATAAATTCCATTAGTATTATTAAAGAAAAATGCTTATTTCAACTGATGGACCTCCAATACTGACATATATTGTTTTCTTTATGCTTACTGTGAAATGCCCAGAAAAAGAACAGATCACTCAAATTAAGTGTGAGAATTCCAGGACAGTGTGAGTAGTGCAGAGTGTTCTTTATTCTAGATATTCAAACATGCATGTGGCATGCCAAGTCAGCATTTATGTTTCTTTGATTACGCTGTTTTTGGTAATTCATTTACCTTGGAAGCTGTGCTGTGTTCTAAAGTTTTCCCATAGCAGCGTGCAATAAGCACATTTCAAGAGTCATTTCTCCAACTCTGGCGTCAGCTCTGGTCCACAGGAAGACACGTTGGTTTACACAGTAATGCGTTGGTCACCAAGTGCCTAATGCAACTCTCAGCTAATCACACGAAACAGTATCACTTCTTCTGGAATCTGTCTAATCTCTTCACATGCAGTTAGGTTTGAAGCTCTTCACATGGACTGTGAGGAATGTTGTGAAGAAAGAAAGAAGTGCACACTTATCTGTAGTCAAAATTAGGGATCATTCATGCCAAATATTAGATTAAACATATGTTTGTATGGGTTTAGATGTTTATATTGGCTGATTGTTAAGTGTGTTTATTTCTCCTGCCATAACTTTGGTTTGTTATGCTGAGAGCTATCTGTTCATGAGGTTATGGTAAATTCTCTGGGTTTATTATTCACTACAGCCTCCATTTTACTAGTTCTATAAGCTTCATGTGACTTTTAATTAGCTAGGATTGGCTTAAAGCATTTGGTTAGTGCCAACCTTGTAATCAGTGTTTGGTGTGATGTGGTATGTTACAGTAAGATAATTACTTTTTCCTGTAAAGAAGTGTGTTAGAGCATTATTTTTTTATCACATTACAGTTACTGGGTTTGTAAGAATTTGGGTTTAGTAAAAATTTTGTTTTGTTACTCGTGTCTCTAAGAGAACAAAAAATGCATTTAACACATGAATGTCCAATATAATTCGTGTGTGAGTGTTGAGGCCGGTATCAATTGGTGCTCTCGTGTTCCCACAGTCTATCAGACCATAGGACGTTCGATTTCTCAGAATCCTCTATGCAAGTGTCTTTTGCTCAGCCGCCAAATTTCCTTGAAATGCAGGTGAAGACCAATCAGAGTGTAGGGTTTTATTAACCACTGTCTAACCAACATGGTGTACATGCTGTTGCTGTGGAGGTGTGGAGCTTTAGGAGAACCACATAGTTTAGAGTGCCATTTGGGACTAGGCTTTAGTTGCCACTGCTGAATGCTTGACTCTGCAACATCTGATTCTGCTAATGTGAAACTGATGGACAAACATCCCTATATGAGAGAGGGTCAACTTCATCTAATCAGACCAAACACAATTCATTCAGAAATAGCTCTAATATTTACTGTGATGGCTAGTTCTTCCTAAAACATGACTAAAAGGGTTGGGTTTTCTCCTATACGTTCCAGCTTCCATAGATGTGCATGTGTTTTACAGAGTAACTCAAAAGTAAAGTAATGAGCAGTGCCAATATATTTAGCAGGACATAAACGGTTACGTACTATTACAATTTAAGAAATGTGATTAATAGTTTGTAATGAATCACTTGTTTGAGTAACTGCACCAATATTGCTTGTAATTCAATTACCTATGAGCTGCATCTTTGTTCTTAATATACTTGAATTCAATATAGTTATATATTTAAGGATTTGACCTTTCCCGTTTTGAATGCTGAACTTCTATTTTTGTTTTTTTGTTTTTTTGTTTTTTTTGGGGGGGGGGGTTAAGGTCATGGTCTGTGTGACATTTGGCAAGAGCTCTTATTGTTCTAAACATTTAAAAAGAATGTATTTTTTGTTTCAGTTAACACCGCCTTCTTTCATTTGCACTTCTGACATTAGCTCTGTCGCTGCAATGCTTGAGGTGTAGAGGCCCCAGTAAACACGGTTAAGGTTTTGCATGTCTAATGGGGGCACTGCTGATATTTAAAGTCTGTGTTGTGGTAGTTTTCAAAAGTGGTCAGCCATTTGCAGCTCACATATACCTTTATTTACATCAGATAGGAAGAGAACCTAACAGCCCCTGAGCAAATGACATTTACCTTAGAGCTGAATTGTCAGATCAGGGCAAGCCTACAGACATCTTTGAGACAACAAATCAATCAGTCAATAAAGTGATATAAAATTTATTTAGAAAGAAATGAAAAATAAGTTCATTTTTTTTCTAGCCAATGTAACTTTTGGCAGGCCTACAGTGGTTTACACAGGCATACAGTGGTACTGTTCTTTTTAAACTCTTTACTTTATTCCTCTTGTTGCATTAAGCATGTTTATGACAAAAGAATTTCCCGTGGGATAAATACATTTATTTCGTCTTATCTTATCTTATCTTACATGTGTTTAATTTTTTCTAACATTAGAAAACACAAATAGAAACATAGATTACAAGCACTTTGTACATTCATCGCATATTATAACCAGATGATTTCAGTTCTGTGAAGAATTCAGTTTTTTTTTAACATTTCACTTCCACCACCAGTCTTTCCCTTCTATTTCAGCATTCTCATACCCAGTATATTAGACTCCATATTATACACTTCAGGAACGTCTGAAACTGTCATGTGTCATATTCATTTCCACTGAGGGATGTTTTTGTGTACCGAATTTAGCCCATAATTCTTCAGCAGCGCGTTGAAAACTAACTCCTAAATGGGCTGGGCAACCTTTTCAGTCTGCTAAAGTCATTGTCTGTTCCATACAATTTTATCCATGTGTTCCTCAAGTTGTGCATGAATCATGGCAGAATAATAGGCTCCCTCACCACCTTAATGCTTCAAGAAAATGCTGTTCATTCAGTCGTTCAATTGGCTATTTGAACACAGCGCAGCCCTTTTCTTTTAAGTTGAACAAAAGCGATGAAGTCAGTCTGCTGTTATCATAACTCACCAGCATTAACTCTGAACCATAATCGTGTATTAGCCAAAACCTCAGAAGCACAGGGTAATTGTGTGAGGTCTGGGCCATGGCCTTTCAGACTGCTCATGCAAGCAGAATTCACTCAGGATTCCTCTGAAGCATTAAGCCTGCCTTAATCTATCTTAATCCTCTCTATTAGATCTGGGCGTGATGAGGCAGTGTAATGAGTGGCAGGGTTCCTGTCTAGGCCGGACAGACCACAGTGCTGGAGCGGAGATGGGCCACTCGTGAGCTCTGCGGCACGCTACCGCTCACACAGCCCTCGATGGAAACTCTTACACACTCGTGGCGATTATGTCAGCGAGCAGACTGCACTCTGCAGCTGTGTCAGCCCGCTGCCCTGCACGATGCCACTTAGAAAACCCTGCAGGCCTGAAGCAGCACCACGTGGCGCAGTGGCTCTCTCAGCCAGCCCTAATGACTCAGATGTGTGCTAGCGTAAGAAGCTGGCTGGAGGAAGCCATTAAGTCTAAAAACATCTTGTGATGAGCTAAGAGTGTTTTGAAAACTGTCTGAGCGAATAAAGGCACTGCATTTAAACTACTCCACCATTTGCCATTCTCCCCTGTTTTTAAAAGCTGTTTGCCCATATGTGAAAAAAGTACAAGAACACTTTTTTATACATGAAATACATTTGTCTTTCATTCAGCACTGAAGTACATTAAACACTTTGGCCATTTTCATACATTGCAAAGTGTATTTGATAAATGCGTATATCTTTCTTCCGTATTAACATCAGACTTATTACATCCCATGGCCTAAAGGAATATTTCAGTATAAATGCATACAGTTTTCTGCTTAACTCAGATGCAGTACATCAGCCATGTTCAGTGTTCAATTTTTTGCTTCAGAAGTATAAGGCTAGCATTGCTAACAAACACTAAAATTCACCCAAAACTTCTCTCAAACCATTCAAACCACATCCAGCTCCTGGTGAAAGTGGTGTAGACTTCTTGATATAGTTTAGGACACAGTATTACTGTAAGCTACAAAAAACCTACAGTCAGTCATTTTAGACAACACCAGTGTTGTAGAGGCAACATAAACTGCCTCTAGATCTACACTCCTACTCATGAGGCTGTTTGTGAAAAAAGATCCTGTGGAAAAAGACTCAAACCACATAATTTTTATGGAAACAATTGGGACACTGTTGAATGCTAGCTTCATTCCTGCAGTGATAAACTGTTGAAGCAAAAATGAGACACAACTATATTTGAGCTGCAAAATTGTGTAAATGTGTTCTTTTGCCAAATTATTACTTTAATTTGCTTATTATATATGAAACAATGCAGACTGACTTGTTCTTAAATTATAGGAGTGGGGAAGGGAACCCTGAACCTGTGGGCAGGTCTTGGGCATTTAGGAAGACGACACATACAGCAAAAATAGTAGATTATGGAATGTTATATAAAACAGATGCTTTCAGAAGTTAATTTCACACTGGCAACTGTGGTCTTTTTCCAGTGACCATGACTCTTTCTATAAAAAAAAAGCATTTTGAAAATGAAACTTTCACATCTATATTTATTTGAGAACACTATCCTCTGGAGAGACATTATGTTTAATAGAGCTATTCAACATGATTTTCCCAAAAATGACCAGGAGAGACTTATTCCAGCCAGGCAGTGTGAAGTAAACAGTAGGGTAGGGAGGGTTTTAGCTAAATGTAGCACTGACTAAGGCAGAATAGAGCACCTGTTTGTTCTGCAGTCACATTTTAGCCTGTAATGGCACTGTCTGGGACTGCTGCAGTGCTACCAAACATTTTAAAGTCCATCTCCATCCCATAATGAGCTACTTCATCATGGAACTACTCTTATCTCTGTACCATTCGCTATTACCTGCTCGTTACACCCAGTCTCCTGATGCAGATTTAAGATATGTTCACCCAAAGCTTTGCTCACTTGACTGAATATGCGGTTTGTTCTCTCTTGACACTCTGTACCTAAATCTCCTGCACACCTGATCCAGGCTAATGTGAGACGTAAGGCAAGAAGGAGGAAAAATCAGACACTACAATCATTATATACTGTTTTGTAGTTGAATAAAGGGCTTTTGAAGCCACTTTAGCACGTTTGTCTCATTGGTTTCCACAACCTTTACCACACGTGCTTTTCTTCATATTTTCTTTCCATTAAGGAAATCAGTCTGTAAATACCAATGTGAGAGAGTGTTTTAAATCTTTTAAAAAATGTAAAATTAAAGATGATTTTGCGCATGCTTGTTCAAGATTTCCCTGATTATTCTGCTGCAGATGCCGTTTCTTTACTGAAGAACAGTCAACAGAATTCCCATTTCTGATGAAAGTCCTGAGTATTGAATCAGTAGTCAAGGATGCAAATTTGGGCAGTTTAGGGGAGTAAACTTCCAAGGATACTCAAGTACAAGATCTTTTCTGCGAATTCATTGAGGTACATTTGAATGTAAGAAATAAATGTAGATGTTAGACCCAGGGCCCGAACTGTATGCAAATATTCTTTGGTGAAGGTGGACCTGTTTTTTTGAAAAATAATAACAACTATAAAAACGACTCCTTTTGGCCTCATTGACTGAGAGAGTGGAGAAAAGCAGAGCTCTGTGAAAGATAAATGTAGAAGATCACAGCGCAGGATATTACACTTGGCAAGCACACGTCTGGTTTATCCGTAGCAGTTTACACTAAGTCACCCAGAATAATACATTGTAATAGATAATGCAGACACTTTATGCTCATTTCCTTTTTATCATTTGTTTATTACATGTGGCGTGTCAATGGTTTAGATGTAGAACACGTTATGAGTCATATTACTGTTCCATCCTTATCTGAGATCACATTTCACACCACTAGGCCAAACTCTGAATAGCCATTGCTGAATGCTTAAAATACCATGTTTTGAGGAAATGGTTTCAGTTTTCCGTCGGACTCTGGCTTTGCTATCTTTAACAAACGCAAAATGCAATTGTTAATTCACTAGTTGGCCAGATATTCAAATGTGATGAATACGTCAGCCAAAGGCAAATACGGCTTACTGGAATGAGTTTATTGTCACTGTCCAAAAAAACATGTATCTCCATTTTTTCCCTAAACCATCTGAGCTCTGCAACAGTACTTTACATTCATTTTAAATGCATCACGAGAAATGGTCCAGTATAACTCCCTCCGTATCTGGCAGTGTCGTTAAGATCTTTTTCTCTTGTAAACCTGTTGCCATTTTTGAGACGTGTTTTTTGGAAGGTGCCAATATAGATGAGAAACAGTATTTTAATACAGATTTTGGGTAACATTTTATTTTACAGTTCTGTGCAAAGTCACTTTACATCTCAGGCAAATTTAACCGCCACACATCCTTTCTCTTAGTGTTGAGTTGTATGCTGACAGTGGAAGAATGAACAGAGATGCTTGTGATTATTTTCAGACATGAGGCAAGAGCAGAGCTTGATTTTCTCTTCTCTCTCAAAGATGAAAGCTTGAAGAGCTGTTTATCTGATGATGACAGTTTTGGTGGTTTACTGGGTCTTGCATGGCTGTTATGAGTCCCATTTTCTCAGATCCTTTAATCATTTATAAAAACTTCCGTTTTGGAAGCTCTGTGATTGTACTTACTTTCTTTTTACTTTCCACTTCTATATGCAAGTGAATCTTCTGTCTAATACCCTAAGAAATCTCTGTACCGGGTGGCGATCAGAGGCGGACAAAGTAGCGAACTTTATTACTTAAGTGAAAGTACAGATACCACTAGTCAAATGTTACTCCAATACAAGTGAAAGTCATACAGTCAAATTTCA
>JBBJLS010113094.1:0-18594 GCA_037577275.1 Bryconaethiops microstoma
GCCAATCGCCTGTTGTTATTGTCCTTGGAGGGTGGAACTTAACACAAACTGACAAATGAAAATAACACAAATCTAACGTGAGTGTAAAAACCACGTTGTGCCCATGTGCGCCCCCACCTAACTTTACTCCCAATACGGCAGTCTTAAAGGGCCAGCACACATAAACACATACTCTGAAAATACACACTTAAACAAACAGACAATAGAACAACATAACCACACAACTCCCTAGAATTATCTTTTAGTGGGTTACACATACAATTGGTTCCTAGTCCTTTTACACCTGCATGCTGGCACAACCACACACATTAACCTAATAAACTCAGTCCCGGGGGCTACAATCACACACACACACACACACACACACGACAAAGACAATTAACTCACAAACCAGCATAACTCACAGTTGACACAAGACAGGTGGACATGTCGTTAGGTGCCTAGCAATAAGGAGTTAATGAAACCCCACTACCCACACATGGGTTGCCTAGATGCCCAACGACCAGACACACTGCAAACCATGATGTCATCACTTCGTGCCTAGATTTATGTGCCCCTAGTACTCGGGTGACGGGCTTCGTTGTGGGTGTGACCGAGATGGACCAGACGTGACACTGAACTACTTTGGTTTTTGTCACAATCATATCTTTGCAATAATTTAATGTATCTTCTGTTAATTTATGTTTAAACCGTTTATTTTCAAACCTGAGAAACTTAATTTTTGCAGTGCTCTTATTTTTTTACCGAGCTGTAGGTTTCATATCTTTTTTTCACTGGACAGGTATGTCATGACCACACTTGAATAGCAGTCTATGAAACAACAGAACTACTTTCTTTTTTCTATCGTTCATCAAAAGAGTTAGAAATGCAGGTAATCTGCTATCTTTATAAATAGTTATAGTAGTTGAGGACCACTTTGTGTTTCAAGGGGAAAAGTACTTAATTTATTCAAAATACTTCATGTTCATGTTTCAATGTCTCATGTCTGTTACACTATATGTACACTGTGGAACCTGAGCTTCGCCATTTCATCTCTCTGTATACTGTATGTGGTTAACATGACAAAGTTCAATTTAAACTTGACTTTCTGTGTACATGACATCACATAAATGCCCATACATGGTAAATGTGTGTCAAATTTCATATGAAATCTAAATATCGGGTGGTGTATTTAGTTACCATTCATTTCATTTTACTCCAAGGATGATCGTAAAACCATCTAATATAAGGCAAAACGTTTCAACTGCTATAATTACAAGAAGCCAAATGATCCTTTTAGAATTGGGATCAACTGCTTAGTTTTGTTGTTCTAACAAAATATGTCCTATAAAAAGTATTGTTCTTATAAATAAAATGACTAAAATAAAGTGCCTCTCTGTTTAAAGCTTCCTCAGTCTCTTTAACACCAGTAATGTACTGTAGAATCTGTAGAATCAAACTGTTTGTTTTCAAACCGGTAAAAGTCTAGCTGTTTGGAAACTCACACTCACCATCCAGTGAGAAGCTTAGAAAGAGTTCCAGATCCCCAGTTCTGCTTTTTTAAAGACAATAAATGAGAACTGTGTCACAGTACCTTTTTTAAATAATTAAGCTCATTTCTAATGAAAGGATGTTTAACTGTAAGGTTAGATGAGTATTTACCAAAGGAATTAGTGTCATCCACTGGATCTCCACAGGGCTGTGGATTCTCAACTCAGTTGCATATTTTGTACACAGATTTCAGTACATTTGAAAATAGGCATATTGTGACACTTGCAGATGACACTTTTGAGTTTTCAATTTTTATGAGTTTTCAGTTTCAAGTTACCTTCAGATTCACGTTACACCTGGCTCTTTTACGTATTACAAAAGAAAATCAAGTTACTATTATTTGAATCAGTGACAGTCAGGGCCTTACCAGGCTAGGGCACTAATTATATCACAACAGTGGGATTTCCACACACAAATACTGCAGTATATTGGCTTCTGGACACTGTAGACCCATTAGCTGAAACTAAAATGGCTTTAAATAATGTGCAGTGCATTTTTCAGGGTGCAGTTTCATGATCTGAGAAGAGCACTACAAAAGGTATTATGGAGTCATTTCAGACATTGGCTTTCAAACTATGTGGCCACATTTTAATGAGGCAATTTTTTTGCAACATTACTTTTTTGCTGTTTTTTCTCTTAGTGCAGAGGTTTATCAACTAACCTGACTGTGCATGCATGAAAAAATATAAATGGAAGATTCTTTGAACAAAGGTTCCCAATCTCCGTACTGGTGACCACAGTATACCCATTTCTGAGCTTTGTCTCATCTAGTACACCTTGCTTAAGTAATTCTGTCCTTGTTGGCAACGTCAGGTGAGTAGAGTAGGAAAGGGCATTGGGACCAGGACTTGGACTAAGTCTCTCATTTCATTTCAAGATATTATTATTTAAAGAATCAATCACTGAAAGATTGTTTATGGAAACAAAAGTGAGTGATCTAGAAATGAGCATAACTTCTGTTTAAGTTAATTGTTTCAACTAATGCCTGAGAAGAGCCAATCACCACGCCAAACAGGATGTCATGCAATAAAAACCAAAAGATCTCCAACCTACAGCACACTGCTCTTGCAGTCCTCCAGTGGTTCTGTTCTTCTTGTACATGGTCAGAAGAAAATATACAAACATTTTGGTTCAAGGTACAAACAATGCAAATATACTCTTAAAAACACAGCAATGATTTTAAGGTAAAATAATGTACATTCAATAAGTTTCTCTTTGTTAAACTTTGCACAGGTACTCTATGTTAACCTTTGCAGGGAAAGATACATATTTGCAGAGTAATTGTTGAGGAGCTGTTTTGAATAGAAAATGGAATAAAAACAATGGGTTATGAGGCTAACTATTGTAGAAAAATATATAACTGCATTGGGATATAGTGCAAATATTTTTTCTCTCCACCTAAGAGAGGAAAATGTAAGGGGTACCAGTGACAGCTTTTGCCTTTTTCTGAGAGTATAACTGTTTTTCAAAAAACTTTAGCCTTGCATCTATATTATTTTTTGAGACTTTGTATCTAGGGCAAAGCTTTGTAGTCTCATGTGAATGTGTGTTTCACACAGAATGAGTGCATTTGTCATCATCCCTCAGTGATCGGAGTTGTTTTTTGGAACTGGACTCTCATCCAGTCCAGTAATAACCTACAAATTGTGTTTCATTACTGGAATGAATAGGTTTGATATTTGCTGCATGTTGGTGCTGCTGTTCTCAGCTGCCTCCCCTTGCAGGTCATCAACCATCATGTTCGTCTATAAGGTGACTCTGGGTCTTCTGGCCCTGCTGCTGGTCTGGTCTGCTCCGTCAGATCTGTGGAGGTGAGATGCACATGTTTATGAGCATATAACCACACATATTCTTCTATGGTGTCAGAACATGTGGTCATTCTGGTCAACTAATAGCTAACAACCCCTTTTTATATCCCCCTGCAGCACTCAACTATAGCAATGAAACCACGACATATAGATGTTTTGTAGATATTGCTGGTCGCATTTAAAAGGTGTAAATGTTGATGTGTACAGCTGTAGCAAGCTGAAAGAAATATGACTGTCATTTTCTGCTCATGCAGTTTAGGTGATAAAGTGCAGTGAATAATAAAGAGGTAGGGAGGTAGGGCGTTAGCATCCTAAGTGCTCATTGTCTGGCGAGCTGAGCAGCTGATTGGCTCTTTGTGCAAACTATTTTCATGAATGTACACAAGTCTCTGTTAGAACGTTCAGTAACTGGAGCTGAACAGTGATTTAAAATAACACAGCAGTGTCAGACTATTTCATGCTGTTCAAAATGAGTTCAAGAAAGCAATCATTTACAAACTGTAATTTTGTAAAAATCTCCATATAAACATCTCCATCTTGTGCTCACCCAGGAGTACCCTCTAGTGTTCAGTCAACCCAGAGGACATTATCAAGTTCTCTTACAGTTTTCTGACATCAGCACGAATGGAGAATTAAACTGGGGGACATTTCAGTACAGCTTGGGCTAGAGACAAATCAGTCCCCATCTCAACACTTCTTATTTTTCTCATAACATGTCGCCTTTGCTGTTGTCCACAGGAGTTCAAAATAATGTGGAGGCCAGAGATTAAACATTATTTTGATAGTTATTATATGGTGTATCTAATATAATATATTATTATACTAATATTATCAAGTCTTGGGAAGCTGTTTAAAACACTTTATCTTGGCAGTGAGCATGTTTTTGCCAGAAAACTGTATATTTATTTATATTTTTTCTGATATTATATACCTTCAGTACAGCATAACAATAGTTGAATGTTTTCAGCAAAGTTATTGATATCATGTTTTTTTTAATTAGATGATCCCAGGAAGTAGTTAAATTCCTCAGCAGCACCTAACTTAATTTAATTAAATGAAAGACTGATAAGCTGAAGCAGGTACTAGATGGGAACTAAATACCAGACTTCCTTAAGAACAGGTTCATTTTCATCCTAGATGAGAACAAATACACATCTCACACAGCTCAGGCGGGGTTCAAGAGGTTATAGTGCAGCTACTGTAATAAGCTGCATTAGATACACTCTACTGTTCATACCAGTGTGAATGAAAGAATGTTTTGTCTGTGCATTTCATGTACCATATGTGACTCCTCTTGCAGCCTGCTAAGTCATGTACTTTATGTCGAACCAAATATTTGTAATACATTATAATGAGCTATAATCATTTAGCACACAATGCAATAATGCAATATTATCCTCAGATGATTGTAAATGTACTAATGTGATCTGACCCCATAGCTGTTGAGGACACTTCAGCTGAGCTGTCT
The DNA here is from genome assembly GCA_037577275.1 of Bryconaethiops microstoma. Lineage (NCBI taxonomy): Eukaryota > Metazoa > Chordata > Actinopteri > Characiformes > Alestidae > Bryconaethiops > Bryconaethiops microstoma. The sequence continues at coordinate 4,807 of JBBJLS010113094.1, forward strand.
GTAGGAGAGTTGCTCGAGAAACCAACAGACAGCAGTATGTACACAATACATATTTATGAAACTTTATGTGCAGTGTGTTACACATTTAGCTCTTACAATTTACATTTTTGAACATAAGCCAGGATATAACCACTATTCATATTTGTGCGAGAATGTCTTCTTCAAACTGCAGAGAAAAAGTATATTGTCCAACTATGTAATTTTACATGCATTATGTCCACTACTAACAATTCTTCTCTTAAAATCATCACAACTTCTGATGTATAAATATTCCCTAAGTTTCTCTCTTTTAATGTGCAGCTGATTATAAATAATCATTTGCCAATTAGCAGTTTTCCTTATGCATGCGGCAATAATGTCACATTCCCCTCTGTCTCCCAAATGAGGGCAGGCGCACAGGCAGACTTCCATTTCAAGATACTTTTATTTATAATGACAAAAAACCAAACCAACAGGCACGAGGGCCCAACTGAACACAAGATACGAACTTGGAAGACTGGAAATGAAACATACATCCAGCTTGATGGGGGACCGACAATTACTGTCGGTCCCTAATGAACTTAAATACACACACACACGCAGCTGAAACAAATAACGACCTAACTCAAACTCGGTGTGCTCAGGAGATATACCACAACACCCTGGTGGCTTCTAGTGGCCGCCCACAGTCACTGTCACCAGACCTAACATAATGTTATCCACTATGTTGTCTAACTACCACATATTCAAGTGAATAATGCTCATTAAGCCCATACAGGCTTTGCAATTGGCAAAAAAAAGAAACTTTATGTGCAGAGTGTTACACATTCAGCTCATATAATTTACATATTTGAACACAGGCCAGGTTGTAGCCACAAGCCATATTTGAGCCAGGGTGTCTTCTTCAAAGAGAATATTGAACAACTGCAGAGAAAAAGTATGATGTTCAACTATGGCATTTTACACTCTTATGTCCACTAGTGACAATCCTTCACTCAAAAAAGTGCAGAAAAAAGTATGTACACATTATTGTGTACTCATAACACAACTTTATGTAATTTTATGTGCATTGTATTACACATTCAGCTCTTATAATTGACATGTTATAATTTTTTAACCAGCCCATATTTTAACCAGGTTGTCTTCAATTATATATTATATTGTAAAATTACATTGACGGCTGAAAGGATTCATTTTTTTTCTGGTTATTGCTTTTGTAATGTGTGGGAGTGTGTCTGTGCATGTCACTATTGTTTTATACAATTTTGAACACTCTTGATTCAAAATTCCAAACAAAAAAACTGTTTGGAGAAAATGTAAAAATAATACATAATAATTTATTATATTGAAATGTTAAACTACACGACACACATTATTTTACGATTGCTACATTTAAAACAGTGATGTTAAGAGCAGAGCGTGTGTGTGTGACTCTGTTTCATCCATCAGAAACTGAAACAGGAGTGAAGCTGCTGGAATACAGCACATAGAAAAGCTGCTCTACACACACTACTACACACACACACACACACACTCATACACTACCGCACTCAACACATATGGAGGCGTTTCTATTTTTTACACACACACACACACACACACACACACTGCAATAGTTCAGAAATTAAATAGCATTCTACGCATTTTACACACAAACTTCTGTTCACTGTTTGTACAGTTTGCAGCAAAGTCCAGTGATGGCAAATTCTACGTGCCCTACGTTATCGCCAACCACTACTGTACGTGGACACGCCAAGATTAATGTAATATCTTTTGACAACTGACCTCTACACCCTTAGCCTCCCGGGAGCTGGAGGTCATCCAGCATGGTCTGGACTCCTTCACCTCCGTCTCCTGCATCTGTTTCAAGTCCCGCAGTGGGTATGAAATTCTGCTTTTTAAGACGTGATGTATTGATGTTCTGATAATTCTGTTTCTGAGTCGCTACATGTTAAATGTTTTTTAAAAAGTTACATTTGCTTACTAGTTTTAACATTTTTGAGAAATGTTACATTATTTAAGAATGTGAATATATTAGGTAAAGGGCATTTGGCAGACGCCCTTATACAGAGTTACAATCATTAGTGAAATCCTTCACTTAAACGCATTTGTGTTTACTTGTGTCGTCTTTCACCAATATTGAAATTTGTTTGATGATCTGACACATTTAAGTGTGACAAACATGGAAAAAAATGAGAAATCAGGAAGGGGGCAAACACACACAGTGAGACGAAACATCATCCTCCTGGACCATAGCAACACAACAAAATAATGAAAATGAAATATCCCATTTACATGACTATTCAAACCCTGAACAGTCAACCTACTCCTTTCAGTGCTCCTTGAGAAGCTTCTACAACTTGATTGGACTCTGCCTGAAAACTTTCCACATGCACTGTAGAAGGAAATGCAATGCCATCAAGCATGCATTTCAAATATTTTTCTGTGTAGACATGTAGTTTTGACAATTTGGTTTGTGGTCCGCAACAATTTGTCTCATCACTTTACACATGCCTATAAAATTATTCATGCTGGCAGTCACCATTTGAATTTTAGCTTCAGGTGGAAGCCAATAGGTTGTAGAAGCGTTTATATTTACTGAAATCAGAGTTTACTGATACACTCTGAGTTCTAAGAGTTAAACAGGATCAAGGGAAAACATAATGTTATGTTCAGATTGGAAATCAGATTTTGCAGTTATGTCTTGGTTTTTGTTTTTAGATGCTACTCCTACGCTGGACGCCATGGTCATGCCCAGAAAGTCTCTCTGTCCCGCAGTGGCTGCGTCTACCACAAAACTGTCCAACACAAGCTGCTCCATGCTCTGACCACGAACAGACCCGCAGTGACCGTGACAACCACATCCGTGTTGTCCGGGAGGACTTTGTTGACAGTTTGACAAATTTTTAACAGTCTCCGATCCTGAGGGCATAAATATGTATTGGAAAGGAAAGGATTATGAATTGGTTACCGACAAGATCTTAAACCAGAATCTGCAGTGTTCACAGTTTTTACGTGTCCAATTCAAGAATAAGCCACCTTTAAGAATTGATCGAACCTAGAGCTTCCACAGTGACCCGGTTTGAATCAACATCACACAATGTTGTCTAATTAATCCTGTTAATACTCAGTGCTTTGCATTGTGTTGTGTTGTTTTTGTCAGTGAGTGGATGTACATGTAAGCACAGTGCAACCGATGCTACAGATACTTTATCCCATACAAATTCCAGTACAATCTTGTCCTGAAAAAATCCACCTGAACAGCTCAAGATGGTCAAACGTTTTATTTGAGTTTGGTGGTTTAGCTGGCCTGCCAGCATGACCATTTTGACCACCTAGAATAAGGACCAGCTTAGACCAGTTAAAACCAGTTTTAACATTGACATTCAAAACGAACAAATTGTTCACGCACTAACATCCATGATGAAAATTCTAAACTAACTCTAATCCTAACTGCTTAAACTGGTGGAACCAGCTTGGGTGTATTAAGTCAAGTTTATTTACATTGCACATTATCATGAAATAGGATTAAATAAAACAATGGACGAAATAAAAGAGAACCTTAAAAATCTATAAAAGAAGATTAAAAGTGTGATGGAAGTGCAGATATTTAAAAGAAGGTGGAAGAGAATAGTGCAATTTTTAACAGTTTTTTAAAGCTTCAGTTGGTTGAATAGCATAGTAGATTTCACCAGGTTTAGTTTCAGCTCTTTTCATCAGCTTCACTATTAGTTAAGCTTGTTATGCTGGTCCTAATGGTCAATCATCTTGTCCAAGTTTGTCTTGATCAAGCAGGTTAAGCTGGTTGACCAATTTGTGAAGCTTTTCATGCTGGTTGTGCTGGTCAGTCGTCTTGGTCAAGGCCGGTCAACAAGCTTTGTCAAGCTGGTCATGCATTACCAGCTTAACCATGAAACTTTATCCTAAGCTGATCTACGATTGAACCTGCTTGGGCTGACTGAGCTACTTTCATTTTTTTCAGAAGGGAACCTCAGCTGGTAAAACTAACCCAGTCTGAAAAGTGATTAATTTAGATTAGATGATACAAATGACTTTTATTTTCTTTGTCCTCAGACATGAAGCACAACTTTTAACGCGATCGCCATCCTGAATCAGTAAATTCCCAACGACTACAACCAAACACTGATGCACTACAAACCTAATTTAGCATCGACTCATTATCCATCTTTAGAAATGTGTTTGTGAAAACATGAAAGATTCACTTTGTGTTGTTTATTTCAGAACTGCTTTCTCTAAGAATGGCAAACCCAGCACGGTCCTCATCCCCAACAGCGTGTCGTTTGGCCAGGCAACTCAGATGTGCCAAAATGACATCAACAGACCCTACAAGTGCTGTAAGGACGTTACACAATTATCACTGGTAAAATCCTTTCTTAACAGAAATTTACTAAGGCATGGGAATGGGAACCTAATATGTGGCCACCACTTAGGCATGGAAATAGGAAAATTAAAAACTAAATTGTTCCCACAGCTGACTAAGTCGTCAGAGTGTCTCTTTTAAAAGCATTATTAAGTGGTGGCCCTGCATTAGGATCATAATCACACACCTTAGTAAGCTGTGGAATCAATTATTTTTACTAAGACGGGATGTCACCAGTAGAGATATGAATGCTCAGATGCCAAATCAACATTTTTCTCTTTCCACAGAGACGGGTGAGTGCTGCCGAATGCTCATATTCATAGAGGCCTCTGATCAGCTCCCCTGAAGAGAATGTGAGGGGATACATCTCTGTTTGTTGCTTAAATAGGCTCAGCTTCACAGTTTAAACAATGAAACAAAAATGTGCTTTTCCAATCTGCTGTCCTTCCTCTTCCATTCCATTCCAACTCTGTTGTTTTTAAATGTGCTTTATAAGTAGAGTTGATCACAAAGTGTTGTACAACCACCTAAACAAAAACATATCTATATGCCAATATAAGCATGTACAAAGAGCTCACACATAACATACTTCTACCAGAATCAATAAATTCTCATAGACTAACAATATCATTGTGTAAGAGATACAGTATATGGACAAAAATACTGGGACATCAACAGGGGACTTCAATGACATTACATTCAAATCCATAGACTTTAAAATGGAGTTGGTCCCCCTTTGTAGTTATAACGGCTTCCACTCTTCTTGGAAGGTTTTGCACAAGTTTTTGGAGTTTCTGCAGGAATTTGTGCCCATTAATTCTGTACAGCATTTTTTGAAGTCAGACACTGATGTTGGACGAGATGCCCTGGCTTCCAATCTCTGTTCCAACCATTTGTCTCATCACTGTACGCACTATGCCTATAAAATTACTCATGCTGGCAGTCACCATTTGAATTTTCGCTTCAGGTGGAAGCCAATAGGTTGTAGCAGCCAGCTGCACACTTGTGTCGAGTGTCCTGTTAGCATTTTGGTGGTTATTGCAGACACTAGTGCAAAAGTGTAAATGCTCGCAATGACAAGTGGTCTATAGCATAAGCTCTGAATAGAACCTATAAATCAGCTTTCAGCAGAGTAAACAGGGGAATTGTGCCTAAACTTTAGGAATTTTTTGATTGTATGTGTCTTCTGGAGGTTTGTGTTGGTGCTCGAGGTGTCAGACGTCATGCTGAGCTTTGTTTGGTGTTCCTGTGTCACGTAGAACCAACGTTGCTGTAATTTAAAATAATAATAATCGTTACTGGGGTTTTACAAATGACGTCACACACAAATGCCCATAAAAGAACATTATTTCAGATCTTAGAAACAAATCTTTGAACCCGGGAGAACTTTCAAGATGTGGAAAACCCACAGAGGAGGTGCTCCGGAAAGCGGCCGTGCCCCCGTTCCAGTTCATCCCAAAGGTGCTGGATGAGTTCAGTGTGGAAGAACTTGACTGGCCACACAGTCACGTCTTCATGGAGCTGCTTTGTGCACTGAGACACAGTCATGCTGGAATAGAAAAGGTTCTTCCTCAAACTGGGTCCACAAAGTTGGAAGCATTCTCAGCCTGGTGGACGCGCTGACATATCGTGTGAATTGGGAACACAGAATGCAGTGTCTACCCTGTCTGTCTACGCGTTTGGGAGACAAAGGAGCCGAATCATCTTAGTGATCTGATTCAAATGACCCGACTAATTAAAGAGTCGAAATTCCCATAATTAATCACGTGATAGTACAAGAAAAGTGCAGATACGCTCAACCTGAGTCTGCAGTTCTTACTACACTTTTATTTTAATTTCTTGGTTTGAGAGACGAACGCTATTGGTGACTTAAATGTAAAAACTAGTCGCAAAATAAAAAAGGATGCTGAGGAGAGACTCTGAGTGTGTTGGGAGAAGGTTGCTGAGGATTTCTTAAGAGGAAATATTGAGGGTGATTTTAGGAAGGTAACTCATACATAGTAAAACACAGAGGAAAGAAAACCTTGGACTTTTCTTGGAGAATCTTACTCTTAATTAATTTACTTAAACTGTTTATAACCTCTGTCCAAAGCCTCTTTATAAAGTTGCAGTCAGACAAAATGGCAACATCCTTACATGAAAATAAAAGCATCAGTTCAGCCACAGCTCCTCCTGCTGGGCAGAAAAGAGGCAGAGGCGATGTGTCACACTGTAAACAACATGCATCACACAGGTCACCTGCTTTAATGGCCTACCTCCTTCTACAAGAGCAGACTGCACTGGAAGACAGGAGGAACACTCCAATAAACATGCAAGCTGCAGCTATAAGACTGTTATACAGTCTATATATACACAGAATGATGTGTCAGTAACATCATGAAATTCTGATTTTAAATTTATTGGTGAAATACGGGAGAGATTAGCCCTTCTGGCTCACCCAGTAGACTGCCACTTTTCCACTGGGACAAGGAACCATGTGATACTGCCACAAAATGTTTTACCATGACAAACAAAGTGACCCGAACCCAACATATTTCTGAATTTTCTTTTACCTCACTGTGTTCTGTGGAATTAAACAGGCTGTTTTTCTTATTTGCATTTAGGACTGACTTAGCAATGTTCACATGCCGTAAATCCAAACAAAGTGACAATTTTCTATGATATGGGACCTTCAGTCATGTTTTTCAAAGTAGGTCAGTAACAGCCTTAGTAGAGATATTGTTAAACGATGAAGCTGAAGGAGAGAACGGCAACTATAAAAATAGAGGCTCTCAGGCCAAATCTGTTAACATCTATGTGGGGAGAACAAATAGGCAAATAAACAAACAAATGAATAAATAATCTAAAGAACTATAACGAATAACCGCTCCAGGTAACAACAGTATTGTGTAAGTGTGGTGCCTCTGAAACACTGGGGTTTGTATGGTCCTCCTCAGGGATAGCACAACCATGTAAGGTATGAGGGAATGAGTGTGTGTGTGTGTGTGTGTGTGTGTGTGTGTGTTGCAGTGGGAAGGTGCATGCTCTCTCCAGGCAGAGGGTGTGAAACGGGTGCGTGCTGAGGACGCGTGAGGTACTATGTGGCAGACAGTGGTTTCTTAGCAACAGCCTGTGAACAGAGGAAGAGGAGAGAATATGGAAGCAGAGGATGCTCTTCTGATTCTATCTTCGGCGTGACACATCCTCCTGCCACGAATGTGCCGATACCACCTTTAGAAAGAGTTATACGGCATCGCCCGGGCACGACCCAAAGTAGTAAAACACCTTTCATTGAAAGAAGAAAACCTACTCCACCACAGCCAAGCACTCACACTCAAAAAGAGGTCCTCGGTGCTACTTGGCTTAGATGTACCATTCTATTATTCTATCTTTTTACTGGTATAGACCCTGATATGGAGGTTCTCCACACTTTAATGACCTAGTTTTGTAAACGAGAACCTTCTTTAAAGAAGCATCAACTGAAAGGTTCTGCAGGGACTGAAAATTGGTCTGGAACTGCTTTGGAATTTTTAAAAACTTACTCAGTCTTTACTCTTAATTTGGCATGGTCAAATCCCACCCACTAGCTAGGTCACACCATATAAAATACAATGCTACCAACACTGGAAGTGTGAACACTAGTACATGCAAACCTCAGTGTCTCATTAGGAGTTGTTGCGTCTTTTCAAACTGCTGCTAATGGAGCACCACTGGACTGTTCAACACGCTTGGAGGAGAACACCAAGTACCAGTCTTGTTATATTAGCTACAACCGGGTGGCCTTGTGTTGCCCTTGCAATCAGAAGGTTGTGGGTTTAAATCCCAACTGCCAGTGTCATCATTGAGGTCCCCTTGAGCAAGGTACTGTCTCAACACACCCGCCCCCCCCCCACCCCCCTTGGTGGCAGTCCCCTGCTTCACTTGGCGAATTTTTTAAATACAGAGAAAGAATTTCACACTGTGTACTGTGTTGTGTTCACACGTGACTTAAAGAGTCCCCTTTACTTTACAGCTAAATTTCTGTAGTTGTATGCAAAAGTTAAAACATTCAAACAACACACTTAATTAAATTAAGAATGAATGCACATTCTGTAAAAAAAAAAAAGAAATATTTAAATATTCATATTTTTTCCCTAATTTAGTGCACACTCTATTATTTTTAATATCTTTCAAAAAATAAAACATAAAATATACAATGTGCCTAATGTCTCACACAGACCAAAGTTTGTTTCATTTTTTAAAGCAGAAAAATAAAACAATTTCAGCAAATAAATGGAAATGGTACATTAAAAGGGTGCAGGAGTGCATAAAGCTTTGCATACAGATTCACTCATGAACATTTTTAATCAGGCTAGTAGGTAGGCACTTACTAATTGGCTATTGTGCTTTTACAAAGAACTCTTCAAGTGAAAGTAACTATAATATGCTGATTTCTCATATATACTTTTTAATGGGGCTAACAGAAATTTTCAGCACTGATGAACTACAATCTTTCTGCAGAATGCAACTCATGATGTCATTTGAAAATTCCTAGTCATTTGAAATGGTTGCCTTCTTGTACTCATTATAGGCGTTTTTAATCAGGTTAATAGGTACATAGTTGGGTGCATTCAGCATTGAGGTCTCTCATTCACCTTGCATGCATTAAAGGATGAAGAGAAGCAGGGGAAATGGGTCACAATGAAGAACTGCACAGGAAGGCACATAGTTTGGAGCGGGGGCGGAGAGAGGAATAGGATTTTTCATCCACCAGTGTGGTAATGCTGAATCAAGCTACAGTGTATCTAAACTATGAGAGAAAGATTATCATCACTTATTGTACCTTCAGAAATAATGATGCATTTCCCTGCACTCACAAAACCCCCTGAAATACATCCCACTTATAAACCTAACCTAATATAAACCCTGATATCATTCATTTTGTTCAAATTGTTTAGATTTTCCAAGGAAAGGTATGTTTTGTGTTCTCATGGGGATGAGCGAATCGTGCTCATGCACACTTTTTTATTCTCACAAAGACAGAAAAAAGCAGACCATAATTTACAAACACACACACACCTAATCACACTTGTCTCACCTCTATTCAGCACCCTCCCCCAAAATAGACTGAATATCAGCCCTGCTAACTCAATCAAGCCCAGCAGCTCCACCTTGCCCCCCACCGAGCAGCTTCGTCTGCCAGATTATCGGATTCTGCCTGCCTTCCACACACTCCCCCGTCTCTGAGCTCCTCGGGAGGTGAGAATGGATTTGAGAACTCCCCCGGGCCTGGCACGCCTCCCTGCTCCCCTCGTCTTTTCTCCCTTTCTGTTTCTCAATCGCGCTTGTGCCTTGCGACATGGCAGATGGTGGCTTTATCAAGGGTATCGGAGCAGGACTCGAACAAATGCTGACGACACTCTGCCGCCTCCAGACTCTGTTTGGCCACACTTCGCCGAGGCCAGAGCCCCCCCTCGGCTTCACAAAGCTGTCCGTTTGCCTTTTAGCTGAAATTTCTGTGAAGGTTCATAGAGGGAATCGTTGATGGGCTTGCGGTCAAGATAGAAAGGGCAGATGTCAAAGTATATGATGACGTGTAGACTAACGCAGATGAAAAACAACAAGACCACAAGCACAAGGAAGGCCACGATCGTGACCAGTATCTCTCTCTGATAGGTATTAGAGAGTCAGAATGCTATACAGGACTACAGGAAATTGGATCCATCAAAATCTCATAACTGGGATGATCTGTCAAGGAATGCTTCACACACACACATCTTGTCACGGATGTCGTGAGGCTAGAAATTTGGCACTTGGCGTCCCGGAGCAACTTGTCAAGAGCTGAGCGTGAAATTGCGTGTATTCTTGATTTCATGTCGCTCACTTCCACAGTCAGGTCTGCCAGACACATGTCACACTTACGCCAGCACCACTAAAGAGCCAAAAAATGCTTTCTGCTCGAAAGCTGTTTTAACACCAGAACAGCCTCGCAGCAAAACTATTTTTCTCTGCCGCAGTTTAATTTTTTCTGAAAAATTCAAGGTCAACATGAAAACAAAATGGACTTCTTTAACTTATTGGTTCATGTCTCTGGTTACATTAAGCGAAGTTGCGTATCATGAATGAAAGCCTATATTCACTAATAAGCATTATTCAAATAATATAATGCTAATGATTCTAGTTTCTGATGGGATGAAACAGTCACTCACACACACACACACACACACACGCACTCTGCTCTTAACATCACTGTTTTAATTGCTGCAGTTGTAAAATAATGTAAGAGTGTCGTGCAGTTTAACATTTCCACGGTATAATAAATTTATATGTATTATTACAAAATTTTCTCCAAACGTTTTTTGTTTGGAATTTTGAATCAAGTGTTGTTCAATAGTGTATAAAACAACAGTGACATGCACATTGTACACAGACACACTCCCACACATTACAAAAGCAATAACAAGAAAAACAAATGATGCGGTCTCTTATTTTTTTTCCGTGGCTGTATACACAAACTTTAAAAAAAATCAGTTTTCTAAGACAGAGGCAAGACAGCATCATATTAAGCCAGCTTTGGAAAAATCACACTTCCGTCCTTCTAAAATAATCCTTCTACCTACAGCTGTGCAAGATATCAAAGACAGTTGCAGAGGACGTGGTACAGACATTCAAGATTTAATTTAGTGTCTGAGATCCTTAAGCCATTTCCAAGCCATAGACCGCAAAATACCAACAAAAGATTTCCACCCGGAAAGAGGATACCTCAGGACAGGACCAGGACCTTCTGCTGCCTTGGGTCGTTCACAGAGTGGAGAAATGGATGGATAGATTCTGAGCAGACAGGAAGAGAATGAATAATGCAAAACCTTAAACTGAATAAGCTGAAGTGTGGCATTTATACAGCATGTGTGAATCCACTGCAACCCTGCTTTCCAAATCACATCTCTCTCTCTCTCATGCCCAGAGGAAACATTCAAATGAGACAAACCGTGATACCAAATGGTTTTTGTAATAAAGTGTAGAAATAGTGGCTTATGGGCTTGTCTCTCAGACAAATCCTCATGGATCAAGGATCACCACCTTGCAAAGATTAAACTTCTGGTTATCCCAGCGAAACCTTCTATCCATCACAATATCAATATATAAATTGCCTCTTCACACCATCCAAGGTGGTGAGGAACCTGTGTGTCATGACTAATGACCAGCTATCGCATCTGTCTCTTACGGTAAATTTTGTACTCTCTTGTCTTCTTTGAGGTCCGTGTGTGACTGCATATATGCTAAACATGAGTGTTCTGTATCTTTGTTTCTTCTTTCCTTTTAGGGTACAGTGTACCCCCGCGAAGTTGTGGTTCAGAGCTCGCGACCTCAGTCGTTTTCTTAGGAAAAATATCCCTTTTGCATTTTCATGGCAATATATAATTTTTCATGCATTTTAGTGCTACATTATTAAGAAAAATTACATTATTGTCTAACTTTGTAACATAAATATTTATAATAATTCAACTATATGAAATTATTACTGTATTTACCCTACTTATACCAAAGAAAACACACCTGCATGAATTACAGTACAGTCTATACAGTGGTAACATTGGTATTTACATTCTAGCACTGCGGGAGTTCGGTGTAAACTAGACCGTATGGATATGGGTTTACCGTTACATTTTCTTTAAGGATAGTGTATTAAACCGAGTTTAAAATGAAATTAAAGTGTTTGGGAGCATATTTGGGGGCACATTTAGGGTTTAGATTATAAAAGGGTTTTTCACAATTCATGGATGCTCTTGGAATGTAACACCCGTGAATTTCGGGGGTCGACTGTATTGCTTTCAATAGACATGTCCTGTAAGACGAGTACTGAAAACAGGGGTTGCCTTGAAAGACTTGCATTGTTGTACCCTATGTCACCATGTCCTTCACCTTATTTGGTTACGGCTGTTGGTGTGGGAATGTATGCGTATCCCTACCTAGGGATTGGACGACCGGCTTGCTGACCGAAGGGACATGATCCCAGGAGGAGTATGAAGATAGGGCCCCAGTAGGCCATGAGGGTGGTTCCACGGACTGGCTGGGTGACATTTGCTGTTCTGCTATGTTTTTTTTTTGTAAAGTTAAGGTAACCACCTATATCATTTTCTGTTGTATAGTCGCCTTTATTATGTTTTGCTAGAAGTTCTTTCAGTCATGTAGCTTTGCCCTATGCAACATCAGCTAAATCAGGCCATACCTGACTCAGTCTGCCACCCAACCCCTGGTATAAGCCATGGTTATCTCTTGCCTCGATTACTCGATTAACGCCCTCCTAGCGGGTCTCCCAGCAACTCGGCTGGTCTTTAAAAAAACCAAAAGGTTGCATGTCACCACACTGCTGGTTGACCCACACTGGCTACCCCAAAGTAAGTTCAAATCACTCACTCTCACCTACAGAGTGACATCTGGGTCCGCACCCAGCAACTTTAATCCCATCATTCAGCCTCATGTTCTTACTTCTTCCCTCCACTCCTCTAAGCAACATCGTCTGGCTCTGCCATCCCTACACTCCACTGGTGGAATGAGTTACCAGAGCAGCAGAATCCCCCTCTCTATCTTCAAAAACCTCCTGAAGACTCCTCTCCTTTTCTGATGATCTATCTATCTTCTTGCACTGCTCCCTATATTAAGATTTAGCACTTAGAACTCTCCTCTGGTTCTCACACTGTCCTGAAACTTGAGTGTTTCCACAAACTGTGAGCCACTTTGGATAAAACCGGATGAATGTAATGTAATGATTCTCATAAACAACATAGTGAGAAATCTGATAACAGATAAAATGAGACAGATAAAAGCTATCATGTAGTTCCCTAAGTAGAACATAGTGACCATGAAGGTACAAATCTTAAATCGTGGCAAGACTTTTTACCCCACCACACAGGCCGGGCATGAACGGGGCGGTTGTATTGTAGTAAGTCAAGGCTGAGTGGATGTTTGTTGTACTCTAGAAGGCCCTGACCTAAAGGTCCTTAGATTTGTCTCTATTTTTATCCTTGTTAAGGAGAGATTACATTTTTGCTTTGGTGCATGTGCTGATCTTGTCGATGTAAATGAAAAGAACAGAATGACAGAATAGAGGAATAGTGACTCTTGCTGTATTTTGAAGGGTAAGCACTGTGTGTGTGTGTGTGTGTGTGTGTGTGTGTGTGTGTGTGTGTGTGTACGAAGAGGCAAACGATCTAAAAATAGCCATGCTTATGCCCACCTACTGCCATACACACAGAGCATCAAAGACAACACATCTTAAGCAGCTTATGAGCATCTCAGATGTATACTTTTAAATTTTCTTTCTAATTTCAGCTGCATGATCACTGCAGTTTCAAATCATTCCACTCCAACTACTGCTTTTAATTATCAGTGACAATCAAGTCAAGTCAAGTAGAGCTTTGTCATCCCAGCCATTTACATTAATTACACAGTGAAATGAAATAGGGTAA
>JBBJLS010113109.1:0-18589 GCA_037577275.1 Bryconaethiops microstoma
TATATATACATACATACAGGTAACAGGTATGACAAAACAGCAATAGTGTACCAAGACAAAATGCCCATTGCAAAAATTGGTTCACAGTAATATTTTACCCCTAAATTTGCACATGTTGCACCATAAATTGCACATGTTGCATTTTCCTTAGTGACTTTCAGGGCTGACTCTCCTTGAGAAAACCAATTTTGTCATTATATAAATAACTAAAACATGCCAGAGTGTTAAACTAAGGAGAATTTGCAAAGCTACACCAAATACAGCTGTTTATTGACATTCAAAAGTAAAAGTTAAGTGTAAAAGGCTCAATGTCACAGAAGTACCTGCACATATTTCATCCGGCTGATTACACAAACACCCGGTTGCATTTATATGCTTCATTCAGAGTCAGCTGTGGGATCACTGTGGAGATCTCCATGGAGACAAATTGTCCTCATCCCCTTCAGCAAATAAAGCGCCAGCCATGGTGTCAGTCAGAGGGACCTGAGGACAATGGTCTGGCACGTGGTCACAACACCCGAGGAACCATCACTCTCCCATTTACACACACACACACACACACACACACACACACAGAGGCAAATGCACATTTGGATTCAAGTGTGGTCATACAGATGTTCCATATGTATTATAAGTATTGTGTAGAGAAGTTAACACCACCTCTGCATTGAACAAACTTTCAGATGACAAATTTCTGCTGAAAAAATTGGAATATATTTGGAAAAAATCCTGTGTGTAAAATGTCTCATGTGCTTACTCAATATTTCTGAATATTTCTTGCAGCCAGCAAACAAGCATTCAGAAGTATTTCTTACCATGTTTTCTAGCGGAATGCACCTAGTTCAGAAATATTCATTGGTCATCTTGAATGCACAGCATGTTTAAGAACTCGTCACAGATATAAAAAAAAGTCTGGGGATACACTGACTATGGGTCACTGGCTCCTGGGATTTGTTGATATTCAGTAGAATCTTTTCTTTCTTCAAACTGCATAATATTTCAAACAACAGTGATGTAATTTAAGATGAGCTCACAAATTAACGTTACCTTCTGATGAGTATCTTCATGCAATGAGAATTTTCTGATCAGAATCAGAATCAGAAAACTTTATTTATCCCAGAGGAAATTGTTTAACCTGATCTTAACCTCATTAACCAAAAACAAATGTTTTTCCATTTTTTCAATTCATTATTTTGTTCTAAAAGTGTATGAAAACAAAGAAACACATACAGATACATAATAAATGAGGAAAGCATTTGATTCTGTGGATTGCATTTAATTTCTTCCTTTCCTGTATGAATTTCTATCACTTCAACATGTGTTTGGTTTTAATATTGCACATTGCTTTAAAGGTTAACATTACTTGGCTAATTCATTCTAAGTATTTCTCAACATTAGGGGTAATAACAAAACAGTTGGTCAGTTCTTAGTGTCTGCATTCACTTCTGCATGGTGGATTGAGCATCAGATAGGATCCTGCAGGGGAAGCTGTCAGCTCAGTGCTTTCACAAAGTCCCTGTGGAATCAGTCAATAATCAATAATTCAAATGCCGGTGTGAAACATTCAAGCAATCAGTGACTGCTATGATCTGATTTCAGCTTCCATCCATCACAATGTAGGCCTGAGCACCATCCTTTAATTTTCACAACTGGCTTCAACACCAAGGAAAGGACAAGATAGATAGATAGATAGATAGATAGATAGATATATATATATATATATATATATAATGACACATACAGATGAGATGAGAAATGAAATGAGAAAGTGAAACCAGAAATAGTTCAGCACCTCGGACAGCTCCATTCCACATTTCAGTGAAAGTCCATCTTGTTGCAAGTGTTTTAATGTGAAATTGGAAACTGTAGAGAAATTTATTGACTCTCTACAGTGGTAGTGATAGGAGCCAGAGTTTGTGATGTATGTAATGTTGTGATACATCTAATAGAGAGGTTTTATTCAGGATGATTTGACCAGAAAATGCTCTTCGTGCTTCTCTCTAAGATTTGTAGCTCTATTAGCATTTAAAAATACATTTGAGGCCAAAAGCTTTCAAAGCTCTCAACAATCTCAGCAATTTCACTTTTGAATTATCTGCATAACAATTTGAATGAAAAGTAAAATCCCTGAAATATTTTTGAATTTCTGCTATGTGTTGATCAAACCCAGTCATCTGAATACACACTTCAGTGGAGGGGATTAGACCAAAGAAATCAGAGCTTTTTGTATAAAAGACCCAAACGTTGTCAGTGTCACAAAATTGCTTACATTTGAATGTTGACTCACAAATACAGACTCTTTTTCAAAACTTTCTCAGAAATGTAAAAACATCTGTTGTTTAGTTACAAGTGTGAATATAAAATCTCAGATCGTAGGTGGTTTCTGAGTTTTTGACCCTGCTGTAAATCAGCTGCACAGCTTCTGTCACACATTCTGATTCAAAATTTCTTTAGTCAAAAATGCATTTCAGCGAGCACTTAAAACTGTGCTTGTTAACTTTGTGCGTTTTTCCTTCTTTAGGGGGTGGGGCGGGGAGGCAATGGACTGGATACCTTCAGCACCACCACTGGGTTCCTGTGCAAGACCCTCAACCCCAAGCTGCTCCAGGGAGACTGTCCCCTGTAGTTAAGGAATGGAAGTCGCTTTGGATAAAAACTGTCTGCTAAATGCTGTAAATTTAAATATGAAAAAAATCTGTGGAATTTTTCCCAGTCAACCCAGAGCAGAGAGGGGTTCGTCTTTACTGAATGTTTTGCCCCCTGGTGGCAACATGGACACACAGCACGAGAAAGACAAAAACATTTGATCACTAATTAGAAGAACACAGGTTTTGTGGTTTGGATCAAGGTTTCCTCTTGATGCCTCCAGCCACCGAATGGAGCAGCACACCTGATTTAATCTAATCAAGTGATGGTGCCAAACCCAGGTATTTAATGTTATCTTCATGCAATACTGGGCTTTCTAAATGGGAGGTCTAGAATACATTGAAATGCATAAAAATCACTATTTATTGTTTGTTATTAATGTATTTGTATTTACTAATTTTGTATTTTTTCTCATTTTTTTTCCCAGAATAATCTTTTTGATACAATTTTCTCAGCTGACTAAGACTTTTTCACAGTGCTATTATAAACAGAACGGAAACTAAATTTACAGGGTGTACAAAAGTTGTTGTCTGAAGGTGCAAGGGTATCTGAAAACATACATCATTCAAGTCTAAGTTTATTAATATAGCACATTATCATACACAAAAGGTCATTCAATGTGCTTTACAGAAATAGAATATGAAATAAAATAAAATAGAATGAGTTAATTGGATAAAAGAAATAAAAGAATACATAAAAGAAAATTGAAAGTGCGGTAGAAGTGCAAATGTTTAAAAGAAGGTGGAAGAGAACAGTGCAGCTTTTTAAAGCTCTAGTTGGTGCGGATCTGATTCTGAGGGGCAGTTTGTTCCGGCAGCAAGCGGCATAGTGACTATACATCATTTCACCAGGTTTAGTTTCAGATCTTCTCACTACTAGCTGACCAGCTGCTGCAGATCTAAGAGACCATTGAATGACTTGTACACAATGAGTAAAGTTTTGAAATGAATTCTGTACCAAACTGGGAGACACTGCAAAACCTGAGAACTGGAGTGATGTGCTCTCTTTTCTTGTTTGAACACAAATTCTCAAACTTCAGCTGTTTTCAAGGTGCCAAAATACTGACTTCAGTGCTTCAGTTTTCAGGTGGGCACTAAGAAATGATCTTCCCTCTTTGTTTCCAAACAGGATAATCTCAGTTTTGTCTTCATTTAGTTGGAGAAAGTTTTGATTCATGTATTATGTATTTTCTCTAGGTACCGACGCAATGAATCTATTGGACCAAAAGTCACTTGTTGAGGGAGCTGATATTTCTGAGTGTCATCTGCATAGTTATGATAGGACACATGATTGTCTTTAAGTATTTGACCTAGAGGAAGCTTGTACAGGTTAAACAGAACAGGTCCAAGAACGGACCCTTGAGGGACTCCATATGCCATGGCAGTTTTCTCCGGTTCACACGTGATGATCATTATGGTCAGTATGCAAATTCAATGTACACTTGACTTACATTAACAGCTTTACAGAACCAGTGCTTCACAGCTGGAATGTGGAAAGTAAGATAAATGTAATGTGCATCATCAAAGAAATATAACAAAATAGGTGTCTTCCATTCTTTTGACTAGGTACTTTTATTAACTCAAAATTATAAGGCAGTCTAGTTCAAACATGCAGAGAATCTTTCTGAATAGTGTGGAAGATACATGAGAGCGGATGAAGGCTGAGCTTATAGCCTCAGTTTGGTGATAAATAAATAAATGATATCCCTGGAAAAAGTTGCAAAATAGAGAAGTGGTTGTTAGCAATCTGAAAATATGACGCAATATAGAATAAGAGCTGTGCACTGGTTATGAAAATTTGTTAACCCTGTGTCAGACTGTGAGTCTAAGCGGATTTTGGAAATCACTGCATTCTGTTCCCACTAGATGTCCACACAAGACAGCAACTCGGTTTTTAAATATAAAAAAACCAAGAAATGCAGAAAACCTCATCACACAAAAAACCCCATTGAATTTGACATTAAATGTGATTAGGACTACCACTATTTAAAAAAATCAATTTTTAATACTATATGACATATTCTAGAACATTAGAATATTCTATAACAATAAAGAAAGGTTGAAACATGTTTTGCTCTAATTGTATTTATTACTATTAGGTCTAATTAGCTTGTTATTTTATTGCAAAAGTTATTTAAATATTTAGAATTTATTTATGCGTTTTGTGGACATTTCTTTGAAACATCACTGTCAACCAATTATTTTCAAAGTAAATTGCATAAAATGTTACTAAAGAACAAATTAAAAGTTTATGTTAAAAACACTCATTCTTGGAGACTGTGTCCATTGTTTAATGTCTGATGTCAGAATGTAACCTGCAGCATCTCAAATTTTGCTACAGTATGAGGAATATGAGAGTAACACGATTCTGAATAGTGTAGAATTTTTACATGTGGTCAAATATTCCTACCAAGGTAGACAGAAGTACAGCACTGTGCTCCCTAATAAACAGTCATGAACTAACCCAGAACTCATGAACTTTCATAGACTATGTAATGAACGCTGATACTGTACAGCTTTGCAGATTTCTCTTGTGTTTATTGTGCGCCTGCTGTAAAGAGCTGCACAATTTCTACAGAACAGTCAGTGACTTCTGTGAATGACATGTATAGGGTCTTTGAGAGTACACAGATACAGAATGACATCCTTTATTTATTTAACAAATATTGAACGAAATATTTTTCTTCCACTTCAATGTGATCTTCAGACTTGACTTTTGAAAGTGAGTCCACAGTTCTCCAGGGCTCTGACGGGACGAGAGGCAGAGCTAAGGCACGCTCAGGGTGGTGAGGTTAGCCTTGCAGAGCAGACTGCCATAATGACACTCAACTGATCTATAGAGTGACTAAACGTGAGCCTGAGGTGCCCATGCTCAGTGGTAAGTGCCTGCTGGAACACACAGGTTTGGTGATGGCTGAAACATGTTCTGGAGTGATAGAACCGCAACTAACCACAACTAAATGTGTTCTGAATTGATGGACATGCAAAACTTGTATATTGCATTGCATATATTTGCCTTTGTTAAAATCAGACACTTTTATAGCTGTGTTTTCTGAAACTAGAGCAAATTAGTAAAATGTTGTCCTGCAAAATGAAATTTAAAGTTTTCAACAATCCTAACCCTAACCAAAACTGTATTTGAAAAATTGTGAATTGACTCTCAAAGTACAGTCCGAGACTAGTATCTGTGGGGTTGTGGGCATGAGTTCAAATGTTGCCTTTTCATGCCACACTAAAGCAAACTGATTAACACCCCCATGAGAATAATCCCTTCAGTGCTCATCCGATACGATGTAGGAGGACCAGGGTTGTGAATTTAGTTGATAATATTTTAAATGCATAAACCCACAGTGTAGGCAGAGCTGTGGGTGGCTATCATTGCATATAGCTTTACTTAATCTGTGAAAAATGGACAATATTCATTGCCCTTTTTAGTGCATGCATTTGAATGTGTACAGTATCACATGAACTATATATTGTTTCTGAAATCAAGGATTTTAATACAGACTTTTTCCTCCCTTTGCTGCACTAACAGTCTCCACTTTCCGAGGAAGACTTCACACCAGATGTCAGAACATTAGTACTTCTTTTTCTGTGGAGATTATACAAATGTGTATATGCAACTGAACAGCAATGTCAGCAACAGATGCACACCACAGCCGCTGAATTCTCTCATTAGAAGGGCTGTCTGGATACATTTGGACATATAGTGTATATTACCTATATAGTGTATAACACAACATTGCAATCATTGTTAGTCATATTTTATTAATATGGAAATTATGCATTTATTTGAATCAAATAAATGCATAATTGAATTTATAACATCACTTGAATTTATAACATCACTTCTTTCAAACTAGAAAGTGAGAGGCAGTTAGGTGAGGGTAGTTGGGCAGGAGCATATTTTATGGTTCTGTATATCATCATCTATAATAGTACAACAAGCTAAATTACACTTTGAAAAACGAACTCTTTGGATTGCCCATACACCAGTGCTTACTGACTTAATTGCTGTCTGAAAGGGGGAGGCATCCTAGTGAAGTACCAGTTCAATAGAATAGAATGGTAAGGTAAATGTCTAGTAGGGTAGGTGGCTCATCAGTGTGTGCTTTTTGTTAAGCTAAGCTGATACTGAGCATGCTGTTTGTTAGAGAGACCTCTCGCACCCTAAGTGAGAATCAGTACAAACATATGAAAAAAAAAAATCTGCATTCAGCTCGGTAGTTTGCCAATGTCCGGTCTATAGTTTGCCGGTGTCCGGTCTGTAGTTTGCTGGTGTTTCGTCTGTAGTTTGTCGGTATCTGGTCTGTAGTTTGCCGGTGTCTGGTCTGTGGTTTGCCATTATTTGATCCGTAGTTGGCCAGTGTTTGGTCTGTAGTTTGCCGGTGTCGGGTCTGTGGTTTGCCAGTGTTTGGTCTGTAGTTTGCCATTGTTTGTCAGTGTTTGGTCTGTAGTTTGCCAGTGTCGGGTCTGTAGTTTGCCAGTGTCTGGTCTGTGGTTTGCCAGTGTTTGGTCTGTAGTTTGCCATTGTTTGTCAGTGTTTGGTCTGTAGTTTGTCAGTGTCTGGTCTGTGGTTTGCCAGTGTTTGGTATATAGTTTGCCATTGTTTGTCAGTGTTTTGTCTGTAGTTTGCCGGTGTCGGGTCTGTAGTTTGCCAGTGTTGGGTCTGTAGTTTACTAGTGTTTTGTCTGTAGTTTGCCGGTGTCGGGTCTGTAGTTTGCCAGTGTTTGGTCTGTAGTTTGCCAGTGTTTGGTCTGTTAGTTTGCCGGTGTCGGGTCTGTAGTTTGCCGGTGTCGGGTCTGTATTTTGCCAGTGTCTGGTCTGTATTTTGCCAGTGTCTGGTCTGTAGTTTGCCAGTGTTTGGTCTGTAGTTTGCCGGTGTCTGGTCTGTAGTTTGCCGGTGTTGGGTCTGTAGTTTACCAGTGTTGGGGCTGTAGTTTGCCGGTGTCCGGTCTGTAGTTTACCGGTGTTTGGCTTGTAGTTTGCCAGTGTCTGGTCTGTGGTTTGCCAGTGTCTGGTCTGTAGTTTACCAGTGTTTGGTCTATAGTTTGCCATTGTTTGTCAGTGTTTGGTCTGTAATTTACCAGTGTTTTGTCTGTGGTTTGCCAGTGTTTGATCTGTAGTTTGCCATTGTTTGTCAGTGTTTGGTCTGTAGTTTGCTGGTGTCGGTCTGTAGTTTGCCGGTGTCGGGTCTGTAGTTTGCCAGTGTCTGGACTGTGGTTTGCCAGTGTTTGGTCTGTAGTTTGCCATTGTTTGTCAGTGTTTGGTCTGTAGTTTGCCAGTGTCTGGTCTGTGGTTTGCCAGTGTTTGGTATATAGTTTGCCATTGTTTGTCAGTGTTTGGTCTGTAGTTTGTCAGTGTCTGGTCTGTAGTTTACCAGTGTTTGGTCTGTAGTTTACCAGTATTTTGTCTGTGGTTTGCCAGTGTTTGGTCTGTAGTTTGCCATTGTTTGTCAGTGTTTGGTCTGTAGTTTGCCGGTGTCGGTCTGTAGTTTGCCGGTGTCGGGTCTGTAGTTTGCCAGTGTCTGGTCTGTGGTTTGCCAGTGTTTGGTCTGTAGTTTGCCATTGTTTGTCAGTGTTTGGTCTGTAGTTTGTCAGTGTCTGGTCTGTGGTTTGCCAGTGTTTGGTATATAGTTTGCCATTGTTTGTCAGTGTTTTGTCTGTAGTTTGCCGGTGTCGGGTCTGTAGTTTGCCAGTGTTGGGTCTGTAGTTTACTAGTGTTTTGTCTGTAGTTTGCCGGTGTCGGGTCTGTAGTTTGCCAGTGTTTGGTCTGTAGTTTGCCAGTGTTTGGTCTGTAGTTTGCCGGTGTCGGGTCTGTAGTTTGCTGGTGTCGGGTCTGTAGTTTGCCAGTGTCTGGTCTTTAGTTTACCAGTGTTTGGTCTGTAGTTTGCCAGTGTTTGGTCTGTAGAAGGCTGGTGTATCCCGGTCCTGAAGCAGGAGCTCCCCCTCGTGGTGAAGGGGAGAGATGTTTATATCGCGCTCTGGCAGCGGAGGAGAATAAACAGAATCCGCAGAGCTGCACTCGCTCCGGATCGGAACACGGCTCGGCTGTGTTTTGATCGCTTCAATCGATGCGGTCCGTGTGAGATGGCGAGCAGTGCGGGGCCGGAGGGAGCGGAGCGGGCGGCGGGCGGCCTCAGCCGCGGCTCCCAGGACCAACAGCGACATCAGTGACGGCTCCGCCGCGGAGCGAGTGAGGAGGTCGGTGTAGACCCGGGCTGCTGCGCTGCTGTTCTGTCTTTGATTCCGGAGAGCGCGGTTTCCCAAGCAGGCTCCGCAGGATTGTCCGGGATCCACATTTTCAACACGGGTGAAACACCAGTTTCTGTTGTGACATGAACATCATTTTCCTCCCGGCTCGGACCAGCACATCGGAATAAACCCGGTCCGGAGTCCAACCTGATTCAGTTAATCTGAGCTCCACACTGCCGAGAAAGGAGAGACTGTTTTAGAGATTGTGGGTCTGACACGTTTATAAAGGACAGTAGAAACAGTCCAAGAGCTGAACCTCGGTTCTGTTCTCGGAGAGGAGGGAGAAGATCCCTGCTCGGGTCCGTTAGCATGTTAGCTTTCTCCTCCGAGAAGGAACAGTAAACAACATCTCCTCGGACTTCGGCAAACACGGCTAGAGAGGAGGACTGACCCTGAGGATGAAGGTCGTCTCTGTCAAATTAACTGTTTGGACTGTCATTTTTGGTGTTGTTTCGTATTTTGTGTTTTTTGCCCTTTATAAACTCGATCATCGCTTGTGAGGAGCCTGGAAACAGCACAGCTCTGAGGAGAACATCTCCAGGTCAGCTCTGACGAGAACATCTCCAGTTCATTTCCAAAAGATGGACATGATGGACGTGTTAAGAGGCCGTTTTCTGTCAGGTGAGCTTTATGACTGAATGTGCTGGTTTGATGGTCTGTGGTGACTTTTATAGCAGAATTAAACTAGTGTTATGTCTTCACTCGTACAGAGAAGTTCTTCATGGGTTGGAAACCGGACAGTTTTTTATGAAATGTGGCGAGAAGCCGTGAATTAACCATCAAACACTTTCTCATCTGCACCATCTCAGCCCTGAACAACCTACAAACACATGTAACCGGAGCTGCCAGAAGCTTCAGTGAACGGTTTATTTGTTCACAGCAAT
Organism: Bryconaethiops microstoma; assembly: GCA_037577275.1. NCBI lineage: Eukaryota > Metazoa > Chordata > Actinopteri > Characiformes > Alestidae > Bryconaethiops > Bryconaethiops microstoma. Next base: position 9,784 of record JBBJLS010113109.1, read on the forward strand.
GACCAGGCTACGCAAGAAAGCCTGTGTGGCCCTTTTCCTCTTCACCCTATTCATCTTCGGGACCATGATGGGTTTGCGGACCCTCAAGCCCAGCGACGGATTCTCGGATTTGGCCCCGGGTTTAGAAAGGGTGCCCTTCGGAGCTGAGAGGGTAGAGAGGCGAGCCGAGCCGGACCAAGACCTGGCCCACACCAAAATCGTCTTCTCCAACTCTGGACACGAGCACAGCATTTTCTACGACATCCACATCTTCTACTACCTGTGGTACGGCGCACCTCAAACCGACAGAGCCTACATCCACTGGGACCACGTCCTGGTTCCTCACTGGGACCCCAAAATAGCGGCTAGTCACCCCAAAGGCAGACACAACCCACCCGAGGACATCGCCTCCAGCTTTTACCCTGAGCTTGGACCCTACAGCTCCAGAGATCCCGGCGTGCTGGAGTCACACATGGCCCAGATAGAAGCTGCTGCCGCAGGTGAGCAGTTACTGGTCTGGAACTGTAGACCATTCAAAGGGTTAAACAGTTGTGGGCATTGGGACTTGGATAAGTGAGTGATGTACCAATTGTTTTAATAACGATCTAAGTTGAAAACAAGCAATAAAAGTGGTCTTAACAAACATTTACACATTTATATTAACTGTGCAGAACCATTTCAAAGTTCTTGGATTTATTTACTGTTAGAAGAGAAATTAAAGATACTTTATAACACTATATAGCCATAAAATGTCTAAAGGTGTGTGTGTATCAGGCTACCTGTCTTCCTTCGAGAGTGATTTATCTCTTAATCTCTGCTCTGTTCTTTGGAACGCTAGGTGTGGTGGTACTGTCCTGGTACCCACCCGGCATGGCAGATGAACACGGAGAGCCCACCGAGGATCTGGTGCCTGCCGTTATGGATGCTGCCCATAGGCACCGTATCAAGGTAACTGGTGAGAAATGATCAAATCTTTCTACTCTAACCATTTTTCCTATTATAACCACTCAGTTCTTTTGATTACATTATGCCTGCAAGCACTTCATACGTTCATGAGGTTTTATCTTCACCCCTGTCTCTGAGGACTTTTGGGGTAAAGCACAATTAAGTGTTAATTGTTTTGAATACTGTACATTTGCATAATGTTTTGTTTATGTAGCTTAATTTGCTTTAAAGGGTAGTGTGTAAAATAGTTGTTGTTTTGAAGTGTAATATAGGCACAATACAGGGTAAAAGATCAGTAATAAAACAGTGGGTTTTTTGGTACATAAAACCATGCAAAGTCTGTAAAAATATAACAAAATGTAGGATACTGATCCTTTTAATGACTCTTATGTAATATATACTGTCACCTAGCTATGACTTTTCTAACATGCTTTTGTTGTGTGTTTGGTTTTTGTGGACTGCCAAGTGATCAGGCTGACAGAGGAATAAATTAATTATTGCAAGCCTGAATTTGGAACAAATCAGTCAGTAGAAAAGACAGGACAACAAAAGTACTGACTGGTTTCTGCTGCCTGAACCTCCTAATTGAGCTCCTTCACAGTTCTGCCCCAGGCTGGGCTTTAAGAGCCTCCAGCATCCTGATTTATTCCCCTCACTAACACTCTGCATTATTCAAGGCAAGAGCTGCTGCCTGTATGTTTTCTGCTTCAGACTTTCAGTAGGAGTTTGAAAGCACTTTAAAAGTGTTGAGTTGCAAAGCGGTTCTTCTGTTTGTTTAACTTAGTTTGGACTATTTGTATACACTAAACCTCAACTCACTTGTTACTGCTAGTTTTTTTTTAAAACTTTTCCTGTTTTGTCATTTTATTACTCTTTAATTCTGTTTGCGGTTGTTTTAGATTTTAGATTACATGGTATATTATATGGTTATCATTCAATACAAAACCTAGTTCAAAGAAAGAATGATGATGATAAAAAGATGAGAGCTCTCTAACCTTTCTGAATAATGTATATTCAGCTGATTAGACCTGTTTTACATAACTAACATGTGCAAGCAACTGGAGACAGTTTTCATTGTGCTGTAATGAATGTACTGAGACTACAGGGTCTTTATTGGAAACTCCAGTCAAGAGCACCTTTGACTTAAAAACAGTGCCTAACTCTGCCAGAAATAACCATGAAAATGCCTCCTAATTTAATAGGTTGGGGACAACAAATGCATGTTTTGCAAAATGTCTCCTTTTTAACCGTTCTAGTAGGGGTGGGCAATATGGCCAAGATATCATATCACGATTTTTTTTTTATAGTGAAATCACAATTTTGATTTTATCACAGTATTTCTATTGATCTGTAACTATAGATTTTTATATTTATTTTTACTATTATGCAAGTTACTGAACAGTACAACCAAACTATATTCCTTTGTAAAGCTATGGCGCCATCTACTGGAAGCTTTGAGGAACACAGCAGGAACGACTTTATTCAAAAAAATTTTTCCTCTTCTATTAGCCTTTAGCTCCGTTTTTTGCCTCATTTTATCCTGTGTTTAGCCACGTTTTACCCACATTTTACCCACATGTTGTAGCCTTTAGCTCCGTTTCAGCTTCATTTTAGCCTCAGTTCACTTTGCTTGGTTGAGCTCTGTTTCTGTAAGGCAGGCTTTAAGCAGACTAGCAGATAGTGTGATTTGGTTGAGGGAAGAAAATGAGGAAGAGCATAGAACCGCAGTGGATAGATAGAATGTAGTTTATATAGACGATACTACGATCTCTCTGCTTTGGCAGTTCGTCAGTACATAGATCGTCTTCACAATCTCATATCGTCATATCGCCCACCCCACTTCTAGTTATCAGTATTCACGTACAGAAAGTCAGGGAGAAAATATACAGACCAACAGTTCAGGGAGTAACAAGCCTGTAAAGTCAGATTTGCTTTTATTTATATTAAATGATGCATTGTTGCGTTTTGCCTCTCATGTCAAACGATAAAACTGCTTGAGCTCTTTTTTTGGAGGGGTTTGTGAAGTGCTGGAGATGGCGTGACGTAGTATAGCATATAAAGAGTTTTTTTTTTTTTAATTTCAGTAAATGTATCTCTGCCGTGTGATTCTTGCTCGTAGAGGTGAATGGCGGGACATGGCAGGGCTTAAAGGATGAGTGACTGTTCGGAGCCCCGCGCTTATGCAACAGGCCTTAGTATCTCATGCCAGCCCCGAGGGTCGAGCCTCAGCCAGCGTGCCAAGTCACTCAGAGGAGCAGCAGTGAGAGCCCGACCGCCCATAATATCTATAAATCTGTCGTTCTTCCAGCTACAAGAAATGTAAAGACTTTTATCGAAGAGATGTATTTTAGTGACTCAGGACGTCATATTCCGGAGATATTCGCTACGTTTATCAACCACTGAATACGGCTCAAATTACTTCAGTACAAGTATAAAAAATTCTGTCACTCAGCATCTGTGTCAGTTTTTCAGTGCCTGATAACTGGTCGTCTGGGCATCTGAGCCAACCAGTATTATTATTCAAAAATCTAGAGTGCAAACTGGCTGCCTAAAGCATGCTGTCAGCATTTTGTGAATTTAGTATTAATGAATTAAGTAATTAAACGCAGCTTTCCTGCACAGTAACTCTTGACTGACCGAGTGCCATCTAACATGTATGGGGGGGGAAAAGTCACTGCAGAGATGATACAGACATGACGAATTTTCTATCCTTTATGTTCTGACGTCATACTAAGAACGCTGATTCTTGAAAGAGAGCACCCCCGACATGCACCAGCCGGGCGACTCAGGAGACACAAGCAGAGAATTGACACCTCTGATTTTGCAAATATTTGTCAAAGCAGAGTGCAGAGGAGCGTGATCTGCTGTCGTGTATCATAAAACACACTTTCCACCCCGAGAGAGAGAGAGAGAGAGATACACAGACAGACAGACAGAGAGAGAGAGATACACAGAGAGAGATAGAGATACACAGAGAGAGAGATACACAGAGAGAGAGAGAGAGATACACAGAGAGAGAGAGAGAGATACACAGAGAGAGAGAGAGAGATACACAGAGAGAGAGAGATACAAAGAGAGAGAGAGAGATACAGAGAGAGAGAGAGAGAGAGAGCGAGAGAGCGCAGATTCTGTTAACAACAGAGGTGCAGTCTGATGCACAACAGGAACTTTTTGTTCTTGGCTGTGATGTTCGTGAATCAGAAGATGAGCCAGATAGAACCATATTTCACCCCCCCCCGGCCTCTACGATTTTCAAGCCTGCAGTGACAGTCAACAAGCAAGGCGCCAGTGCCTGTGCCGTATCGTCATGGCAACAGTTTTTGAAGGCCTTGTAGCACTGGCAGTGTGAAAATGTGGTGGGTGTTCCTGCCTGGACTGTTCTGTAATTGCATGCTTTAAGGACTTCCATTTATCCTGTCTCACCTATTGTCACACCGGTGATCCATCTAAAGTCTCTGAGTTTTAATTTTAACTTTTTAAAATCAGCCCCCAGAGTGGTCGGTGTGGGTGCATCACCACAGCCTGTGGAATTGGAGCTTTCTGTGTGTCTTCTGTGATTATAGAACATGTTTTATTCACTATTATTTTGCAAACTGAATTACACAAACTCAACGGGTGTGAGCTTCGTCTTGGGTGTTGGCGTAGTGATAGCATGGTTATTATGCGTTAATAAATATCAAAAGATCATTAATTAAATTTTTCCACTGCTCCACTGAGGGTACAGGAATCCAGTGTACATATAAAAAGTCCCCTTGATAAGGGGGTGAAACTCTGTGGTACTTTAGTTTTTCCAGAATGCAAGATAGCCCATCTAATATCACCCTGTCACTTTCTCGTGGTACAAGTACAAAGGATATCCTTGTCACGTAAAGACATTGTTTTTTCTGTCCCTTAGCAAAAAGTAGTTTATTAAAGTGTACTACGAGTATACTTATTTTATACTAAAACTGAGGCAGTATGCTTGAAGTTTACTTTTTATATAATATATTTTATATACTTGAGAATAGTATAGTTAAGTATACTTGACTTATACTGATAAGTATAAAGAAAGTATAAAGTATGCGTTTGTCACCTTAAAATGACCTTATAAAGTATACTTAAATTATGCTTTTGTAAACTTAATGTTCCAATTTTAATCCGAAGAAGTATTAAATTAGTATACTTTCTAGTACACTACAAGTACATGATCCATATACTTGCTATACTTATACTCAAGCATTCTTAATAAAATGAACTTCAAGCATATACTTTTTGCTAAGGGGTGGCATAAAGAATACAGCAGCATGATGCCCACTGTGTGTAGTTTTAATACAAAAATATTATTCAGAATATTTCACGGTTTTGTGTCATTTATTTGAATCATATTTTGTGTTCAACAGCCTATACAATAAAATGCCTCTGAAGTTTAAAGTATATTCCAATGCATGTGTGTGCTTGTTTATAATGGCAGAGTTGTGAATGCCCTGCAGGCCTGTTATCTTTCAAAAAGCCTCAAGGCTTTTAGTGCCTATTTTTATGAGGTTATAGAAGTGATTCAGATACATTTTGTGCTGCTTTGAGTCTCTTTGAAAAGTAATTTTGAAAATAGATGTCATGTCAGCTTCACCGAGATTTTCAAATACAATATACTTTCTACTTTCTTCCAAATAGACTGTACATTGTCATAAAATATTATTTATTAACCTGCAGCAGAAACGGGGCACATCTAATAAAATTGTATTTTTTTTAGAAAATGTCCCTGGATACCACGATGATGTTCTTGTGGCCCATTCTTTGTAAGAGGTTCTCTGTAACAGGATCAATACTCAACCAAGCTCTTAAAATAACCTCTTTGCTTGAAAGACGGTATCAACTGAGACATATGAGTGTCCTTTGATAAACGAAGACAACAGTAGCAAATCAGAATGATTTTATATTACATCAAGTTCATAGTCTAAGACCTAAGAATCGCATGACTTTTTGCATTTTGTATAGAAGAGCTTTTACACAAATGTTTGACTGATCCTTATCCTAGTCTAGCAGGACCAGATGTGATTTTGTAACACAAATACATGCCTGAAGACAACTTATACTTCTTCTTCTTCTTCTTAGCGTATCGATGGCGAGTCGGAACGTGGTTGAGACCTTATAACGTTGTGGCCCAGAATCTGGCCACATGGACAGCAGCATTAGTAGCGTCCATCAGATCTTGCTGCGAGCAGGTGGCAGGACACGCAGGATACGATGTTAAGTGGGCCATTGTTTGAGCTGCTCCGCACTTACAGCCAAGGTTGGAGACATTAGAGAATCCCCACCTGACTTACTCTAATTTAAATCCATTGATAACAAGGCCATGCCTACAGCCTTTAAAACTCAGCCAAAAAGTCTGTGCTTTTTTCAACTGTTTGTCCAACTGTAACCAGTAACACAAACCAACACCTTCCTAGATGCTGAAACTAATGAGTCTACAAATTAATTGTGGTTATACTATTAGAATTGTTCGGTGTGGAGCCACTGCTCTGGTGAACACTAGGCCTACAGCACCTGCTTTAAAAGGGTTGCTGGTGTGTTTGGATCTAGCAGAGGACAGAATAATGTTGACCTGCTGTATCCAGTGCAAACTCACGCCAGTCACAGCACGTGTGCTGGTCAATGTCAAATTTGAGTTTGCTGAAGATTAAATAGAATATTAACAGAACTGTAGTCCGTTTCTTACATTCAGTTATGGTAGCCAGTCACTTACTTTTAAGTAGGCGATGTATCCCCATGACAAAGAGGTTTTTCTTGTCTTCAGCTTCCGTGCAGACACATTAAACGCTGACTGGTCAGTTTGATCCAATAGTCTGCTGGCTTCCTTATATGTTGGATTTCATGGAGTGGGTTATGGTAATCAGTTACAGAGAACCATTGGTATTCTTTACTATCCATTCTGCTATCAAATCTGGTGTTTGTAGAGCATATGTGAATCTTTCAGAAGGTTTTTGGGAATGTCCGTCTTACTTAAATTACCCAAAGTTTAAATTAAGACTAGATAAACATTTATTAGTCCCACAAGTAGGAAATTTGCATTGTGGACACCATGGATATATATACAGGTACACATTGGAGTGTCCTCAGTTGTTTGGGTGCAGCAGGCATTGACAAAAACAATATTAATGCACCAAAAAAATTGCACATTGCACACAGTAACTGAACATGTTGCACCAGAAATATTGCACACAAAATAAACTTCCACTCCTCAGTCCCTGGTGTTTTAATGTGTGTGTTAAATGCGAGGTGCTGGTTGGTTACTCATTTATTTCTAAAGATTTCATGAATGAGGCCCAATGTTGATGAGCATACCAGCACCCATATGTTAAGATACACCTTCACATGGTGTTGGCTTGGGTAAGATTTGGATTGGTTACTCTAATTAAACAAGGCAATAATCAGCTCATGCATTCACTTTTTTTAAAATAGTAGCTCACAGAAATCTCAGATTTAACATGTTAAACTTAAAATGATTTTACTTTGACCAATAGGAGCGTGCACATGGTATTGGACCCATCAGGTCCATGTGGCTAAGAATTTTAATAAGTCTTTAATAAATCTACATTGCCTCGCACGTTTAAGCTAACTTTCCTCACAGCTGTGTCCAGATGACCCAACAGACACTGACCAATTCAAAAAGATTCCCATGTATGTTCATTCATGCTCTTAGTAGATTTGTTGGTGTTTAGCTTTAAGGTCAAATGTGGACAGATGTCAGAAACTCTGTACTTTGTAGGCTTAACTTCTCTGTATGGAGAGAGATGCCCTTTCAGATAGAGAAGCCTCAGGCATGGGCAGATGGTGCCCTGCAGCTTCAGACCTACTTCCAGAAGCAGTGTGTGCACTTTCTGCTGGGTGGTGGCGGCGCTACACTACTCGAGATACGTTCAAGAGCATAGCATGACTTCACAGCAGAGCGGCAGACGTCCTTGTGAATGTGATTTTTCTGATCTTGAAATTCTTCTGACTGTGAAGGGTTAGAAAATTTGCTTTTATATCACTGGAACTTTTTTATGATATTTTGTATTACTTGATGTTCAGCAGTGTGGGAAATATAACCCATGTTGTATTTACAGGTGGCGTTTCATATCCAGCCTTACAGAGGCCGGACAGAGCTCAGCATGCATGACAACATCAAATACATCATCGACAAGTAGGTTTTAAAAAGAACATTTTATATTTTGTTCATGTGGAAATTATGTTGCCTGACTTGGGGAAACAGCCCCCAAGGTAAGATTTCCCCTTATTATCCTCCTGATCAAATCTAATCACATTGAAAGAGTGGTTGTGGTCTGACTCATTTCGAAACAGAATCTGGATTGTTGCATTTCTGGGGTGTATTCCCCTGGAAACATTTTTGTTTTTAATTTTTTTTTTTTATTTAAGAGTACTGCTTTGTACATTTATATTAGCATTGTTTTATATAGTGTCTGTCCTCAAGCATGCTACATTACACCAGTAGTGGTCATCGGATGAGACTCCTAACACTACACATGACTGAATCTTCTAAATGCATGAATGTAAATATTAAAATGTATATTTATGTGAGGGCAGTGGACAGATCAATACATTTGGGTTGGTTAAACCTTTTAGGCAGGAAGTCTCATAGACAAGTGGCAGAAATGCCCCTTTAGCCCCAAAAGGTTCACTGGCTCGAAACAGGCGGCTTGTTTAGCTTTTCTAACCGGGGATGAGTTTTTCTGTGAATTTTGCAGTGACATACAGTACCGTGCAAAAGTCTTAGGCACCATGGGAAAATTAAACTTAAAACCTGTTTACTACTGGACAGTAGTGTTGTTAGTGTTAAAACATTAATATTACAATAAATACAATTAACATTATTACAGTAAAGAGTGGTTTTATGTGTGGCAAA
>JBBJLS010113125.1:0-18588 GCA_037577275.1 Bryconaethiops microstoma
ACACACACACACACACACACACACACACACACACACACACACACACACACACACACACACACACACACCCCAAAGCAAGCATGATGGTTGATTGACAAAGGAAACACTAATACAAACCCCTCAAATACCTTAAACTCAAAATCAATAACCAATAGCAACGCAAGACTCAGCACACGGCCAGCTGGAACACATAATGAAAATAAACAAGACCGTGTGCTCAGGCATTCACAATAAAAGTCCCAAACTCAAACCAAAACAAAGCACAGAAAAGGACGGCCTCTAGTGGCCACACATGAGTTGAAAGTCACACATGAGTCTACGGTCACCATTAAACACCTTTGGGATGAGTTGGAATAGTCTTTGTGATCCAGAGCTAATCATTCAACATCAGTATCTGCCCTCAAAAATGCTCTCGTGGCTCCAATCAAATCCTCACAGAAATGTTCCATCTTTCAATGTAGCCTTCCCAGAAGAGTACTGTCTGTTACTGCAGGAGGATTTTGTAAATGAAAAGGTTTATGATATCTCTTTTGTCACAGATATAGTGCTGAAGGGATACCAGACCCACATGCTGAAGGGACAAACTCCTTAACTTATACCCCTGATTCCAAAAGTAAGCGTCTTCAAACTTTTGGACAGATTTTGGACAGATTCTGTGCAATGAAGGTGTTTGAAAATAGAAAAAGGCTGTCACATACATGACATTCATTGCTTGCTGCATTTTGGGTGGTCCACTGAGCAAGATTTGCAAATTAAGTTAATGTGAATGAAATATTTACCATTCACAATATCATTTGCATCTTATTTAAATGTATTAAATGTGTCAACTATAGTGAAATTCTCTCACTGAAATGAGTATTTTTAGTATTTTGAGAGAATTTTCCTTTCTGTCTCTCCAGCAGAGTGGTGCTGGCTGGCTATTTTTTCATTTGAAAGCAGTACAGAGGATTTTAGGCCTCTTGGGACATTTTGGAAATGTTTTTGAACGTTTCTGACAGTCCAGTTTTGGGGTAGAAGGGTGATTCAAATACTACCACTATTGGCAGTCTGAAGAAACACTTCACATAGTGAAACTGGACTTTTGGGGCTATTTGTGTCTCACAAATACATTCTTTCTTTAAGATATCAGAAAATAGTTTTTTCGTCAGTATTGTGTTTGATAAAGAGAGAGCAGAGCTCAGGTCAAGAGCTTTTAACAGTCTGTTACTATATTTAAGAACTTCTATAATACCTATAGACACATATGAACTGCATTACTACTTATGCTTATCATTTTAATTCTTATAGCATAATACAATAATCTCTGGTTCACTGGCTTCCATTCACTCTCACTTTCGCTTTAGATTTTTGGAGAAGTTTTAAGAAAACATTTTACATTAATAACTGACATATAACTCTCATCTAGCCATATTCATGTTTCATATTCACCTTAGTTAAAATATCCAACAGGGTTTGGGCTTTTATTTGTTTAGTGGTGCTATGAGGCATCCCATCTAATAATGACACACACACACACACACACACACATACACACACACACACACACACACACACACACACACACACACACACACACACACACCAGCCACTCCTCTTCACACACACATTTAATTACTTACACAGATTTATCTGAATTCTCTTTATTGTTATTTTCCAGTGTATTGAAACCATAAGAAAAGCCTTCCAACCACGGTTTTGCCTCACCACATGAAAAATGCTGTTTCAGGGCATAACATGTCACATATTTATTTAGATGTTGCATGTGTTTTCTTGTTTTTAGACACTTCACAATTTTATTTTGACAAAATACTTTTAAATTTATTTTTCTTTTTGTAGAATAGGCTATTAAACTAACTGGGGTTTATTGAGACTCTGTCAAAGTGCAACATACGAAACAAATTACTGAACTGACACTAAAGATTATTTAATGGCTTAAAATGAACATTTCTATACTAAGTTGAATAATTAATAATATTCTTACAACAGTCTCTGCATGATAAATATTAGATTCGTTAAGTAGATGATTTCACTTGCAATGATGCACGTGTGTTTTTCTGGTGATGTCGCTCCTGAAACCATCTGAGTTTGTATAGGGAAGCCAATTATACGCAGCTGTACAGTTTAATGTCTAGACCAGGGGTCGACAACCTTTAACACTCAAAGAGCCATTTGGACCCGGTTTCCACAAACAAGAAAACACCGGGAGCCGCAAATTCTTTTTGACATCTAAAATGAAGATAACACTGCATATATTGTTTTTTACATTTATGCTATGTATAAAAACTACACTAGTGTGTTGCTTGTGAAATTTTATTGATTCAATTTTGAACATTTAGAACTCTGTAAAAAAAAAAACACACAAAAAATTAAACACCTTGTATTTTAATGTTAGAAGATCACAATAACCTTCAAATTTTGAAGTACAAAAAAAAAAAACAATGAATAAAAATAAAATACACTTAACTCCTAGAACAGCTGACAGCGTAATTTGATCAGGCTCAGAATCAGAATCGCATCTGTTGGCCTATTGGAGCAGCAGCATGCTCTGTAAGAGACATATGGGTGTGGTGTAGGCACATGTACACACGTATCTTTACATATTGTTGTTGTTTTATACTGTTATGCTTGAGAGACGCCATCGACCGGAATCAAATTCCTTGTATGTGTTCGCTCACATACTTGCCGATTCTGATTCTGATTCTGATATGGTTACTGGTGCTGTACGACGGGCTCTGGGTCCAAAGTCCACTGGACACTTGCTGTGTCTGCTGGCCGCTGGACTAAACGCCCGTGCGGTGGTGTCAGGAAGCGTCTTGTGTGAAACTGGGCACTGCTTGAATTGACGCACGCAGCCGTTATAGGTATAGCCAGTTAACCGCCCTTCTAGTGTTAAATTATTATTTCTTTTCAAAAGCCACAGGGAGCCGCAACATAAGGATGAAAGAGCAGCGGGTTGCCGACCCTTGGTCTAGACACTATAGAATGAGACACAGTCAAACAATTTGGTGGATGTTGTAAATGAAAAGGTTTGTGATGTCTCTATTGTCACAGGTAGAATGCTGAAGGGATACCAGACCCACATGGTACAGATGTGCCAGGTAGACACAAACTTAGACATCAGTGAGAGTAAGTTGAGTGAAAGCCAGTTTTTCTTAAAGGTTTGTGTCATACTGTTAACATTACTAGTGTCATTCTGTCTGCCTTACCTCAGAATAGGTCATCAACCCTGCTCTACTTTCCTGCAGATTTTAGTTCCAGTTCCAGCTCCAAACTGTGTGGAACATGCTTCTCCCCAGGCTCCTCCTGCCTAACCTTAATCCTTTTGATCCAGCAAATCAAGAACTTCTGAAGAAGTTCATTAGTTTGAGCACATTGTGGTTGGACCTAGACTTTGCAGGAAGGTCGATCTTTACGACCAGGGAAGGTGACCAATCACCTGCTTACTTCTGTCTTTTTCTTTTTCAAAAGTTAATGGAGCAAATATTCCAGGAACATTTGAGTATGTTGATGAGACCGGTTTTATTCACAAGAACGTTAGCAAAAGAAGCAGAAATTTGGCAGCTGCTACTGCCTACTGCCATCTGACCAGTGTGGGGGCTATATATTGATGTGTAGCCACATGATTGAATCTCTTCCAACACACACTTCTTTCCTGAAACTCGGAGATGATATCTTCACATTGACGTCAACGGTGTTCGACAACTCTTCCTATGTTTCATCAAAAAAGGCAACTTGAGGTGCAGCGCTGATAAGACGTGGACAAACATAGCTTAAATTTCCAGCTCTGTTTTGTCCTAGTAAGTGTGGCATCATTCAATAGTCTGCATTTGGCACAATCTGGAGTATTTAACTGTTTTTGTTATGCATAGCTCAGTGCAGTTTCTTTTATTATCAGCCCTAAAGTAGAAATGTTTTTCACCTAGATGCTTGACAGATACTGACATTATTTTTAACATCTCAATGGACTTGACATCTAAAATAAAGGCATATAACCCAAAAAGGATTCTTTGTATGAATGCCACAGAAGAACCACTGTTTGTAAGGTACCACGTAATGTGAATATACCAATAAGAAGTTTTTCATAGAACTTCAGGCCCAGAGAACCCTTTTCTGTTATCTGCTTCAAAATTATATGGACTATCTGTTGTTGTTATGGAAACCGTCATCTGGGTGAAACTGTAATGTACAAACCTAATGCAGGTCTCCAAACTGATTTGTTTACTGACAAAAAGAATGTGTACGAACCAGAGTTCAGAGCCAGTAAAGTAATAGTGGGCAAGGTTCAGTAAGAAAATAGAGAGAAAATGCTTATCAGTGAAATTTGTTTTCTGCAAGGGTACACAAGAAACAATGGTTTATATATACTGGGAGTGAGAGGAACTTGATCGGGGGTCTTTCTGAAAATTTGGACTGGTTGTCTAGAGTGGGTTGCCTGGTTGGAGTTAGATCTTGGTTGAGATTGTAGAGAAATATATGGAAATAGTTGGACAATATATGTTTTATATAGGATGCTTAAAATAAATATTACGGTTGATGCCTTTTTCTTTTTCTTAATATTGATTAAATGCTCTTAAATATGGAATACAAAGCAAAGTATATGAAACCTGGTCCTTACTTTCTCTTTAGATTCTGTTCAAAAACTCTGAATGAACTTGTTAGAAGCACCTTACCAATTCTCCAACAGTTTTGTAGGTTTATTTTCACACAACTTTCTCCTCTGATGGCCAGGTCTCCTATGTTACTCGTGACTCCAGTCACTGGATTTTTGCTGCTTTAATGCTGCTAATGCAATTAGACAGCTCAGCATGCTTTTTTAAACTGTCAGGATGAAGACCAACCTTCCCCACCCAAAGACCCTGATGCTAATAAAGCTCTTCTGGATTCCTATTCAAACTAATCATCTAATAAACCAGTTGCCCGATACCCTACTGAAAGTCAAAAACGGAACGAAACTCAACCCAAAAAAGCATTAAGCCTCATCAGTTAATGCACATTAACTGCAGAATCTCATTTTTTAAAAAGTGAATTGCAATATTATTGGTGTATTAAGTTTAATTACATTACATATATTGCTACATAAAGTACATTTGATTTTGTGGTTTAATATGAGATTTTGGAAGACTATAAGTGGTCATTTTCTAATGTAGTGTAGTATTACTCTGGCTATATTACTTCTCATTGCAGGGTGTACCCATCAGAGCTAAACTAGTGCTGGGCATGTTAACGCTTTATTATTGTGTTAACAAATTATTTAATTAACACTGACAATTATAGAGCATTAACCTTTTTTTTTTTTTTTTTGAAAGTCCATTTTTCTCGACCGCTTTATCTCACTGTAACATGGACACTCGCTACTGAACATACTGACCGCTACTGCTGCTCCCTGATAAAAGAAAAATGTTTCTGCTGGTACCTGTTCAGGAAACAAAAGAAAACAGATTTATAAATGTTACCTTGCTGTTGCTCGGAAGGTGCCTGATATACAGTTATGATCGTAGCTCTGGACCATGGACACTGGTGCTCTGACGATTCACGCTACCCTGCTGAAAACTGCTCCCTTTAAGTTTACAGTGGGTTTATAATACCGATAATGATGAGAAATAGACAAATAATATGCAGAATCAGAGAAAAATATTTTTCATTGAAATAATATTATGGTTATAAAAATTGTTATAATGGTTCTGGCGTCCATGCTCTGGACTCTGAGGGTACCTTTTTTCTATAACAAACTAGATAAATTGTGAATGCCCTACAGTGGCAAATAGCAGAAATATTTGAACTGTAACTGTGTTAAAGGGAACATTGCAGTTGAAAAGCTGGGGTTTGCAAACCAAATGTTATTGCACTTTTGTTCATATAGCAGTACTATTAAAATAAACTTGTACCATACACTACTTTTGAAGTCATTATTGAATTTTGCGTAAAACAATGTGATTAATCGCGATTACTTGCAGAAAATCGTGTGATTAATCGTGATTAAAACCTTTAAGCGTTGCCCAGCATTTTTGCCCTCCCTCGATTATAGTGTTGCACGTTAACATTATACTTCAGCACATTTCCAGTACAAGCCATTCAAGGGTGTATAGAAACATCTTTTTTGTTCTACAAATATCTTACTTTATTTTTACCACTTGGCATGTCTGATTTTTGGCATTAATTAGATAGATAAATGGACAGACAGCCATAAAATAACACACACACCTAGTTGTACATAACTTTTGGTCAAATGAGATGCTTTGTTGTGTTCTGAATATATTACAAATTTAATATAAGCTAAAATTTGTTTGTATTAGTATCTGGTTTTGGAGGGAAGGTGTCTACCACTGTGTGGTGGTTTCTCTTCTGAAACACAGCTGGTTTAGTGAGGGCGTTTGAGTTGGAGAACTACCAAACTGTGCTTGACATCATCCACCAAGCTACTTTTGTGCACCCCTGGTTTAGACTGAACATGTTTTCTGTTCTATTAGCACACTGTGGTGCATTAAAAAGACTGTCTATGGTAATCAGTGGTTTTGTGCTGAGAAGCTCCACCTTATCAATGAAATTTAGTACTGAAACCTGCTAGACATGTACTCAATTATGTTGAGTTGACCAACCAACTGTGGAGGGTCTGAAGTGTTTTCAGTGTATTTATAATAGAGCTTTGTTCTCTAAATATCAGAGAAAATGCCTCAGGGCAGACTTAGTGAGATTGAAAACTTAGCCCTCCACAACTGTGCTGTTAGCCCAACCGTGCAAACCTGGTGTCACTGCTCAGGTGATTTTTCTAAAACCTCCGACTTAAAAGCTCAGATCTATGAATCCTCTGATGATTTTCTCACCTTCCTCTATATTTTATCCCTTTTTACTTTATTCATTTCATTCATTCATTCATGTGACAGCTGGAAGGAAGGGAAACCTGGATGTACTTCCAGGGGTGTGTCAAAAGAAGAAGTGAAGGATCTTTGAAGATAAGTCGGACTTCCCTGCTCTCCTGTGGTGGCGTATATATGAGAGTTTAAGACATCTGCAGTGACATTTCATCTCCTTCCAGGAAGACCATCTGCCTGCCTCTCATGTGAAGTTTTACAGGGGTTGGAAAACTAAACCTTTATCAAATTCAGACTCCGGTGTCTATATACAGAATACTTATCGGCAAAATGGGTCACTCCAGATATCTGAACGTATAGACCAGGTAGTGTCAAACTCCTTCTGCTGCATTTTAAGCAAAGTTGAAACTTTTACTGGTAGACTTATGGTGCCATTTGGAATTATCGGCAACCTTATATAATATGAGTGAAAAAGGCTGATGAAATTTCCCCGTAATGTTTATTAAACGTTGTCCTTACTCAGCAAATTAAGAAAATTTCAAATGAGCCCATCACCACAATAAACAAGTCACAGAATAACTGTCATTGTAACTAGATTGCATTTCCGCAAGAAAATGTGAAGTGTGTTTTCATAGTTTCTGTGGTAACCATGGTTGTTACTATGGCAGTGCAGATGGTTGCTAAGGTATAGCTAGCACTTCTTAACAAAGAAAGGAGTGCAAATACTTGGCATGTGCCCAAACTTTTGCACAAAGAGAGAGGAACCCAAACATCGGTTTTATGGCCAAAAGAAAGTTAAAAACTTCTACCTACAGCAGGATTTGAACGCAGGACTCTGCATCTCCAATTCTCAGTGAGAACGTAGAGTGCTTCGGAAGCATGGTTTGCTAACATAGAATAAAGTTTCTATTTGTGGGTAAGGAAGGCTGAAAACCGGTGGGGAAAAGTGCATGTAGCCGCAAAATAGATTAAAACAGCAGAAAAGGAATCTGCTTAAGCAGAAAAGATCTGTTTCAGCTAAACTCTCAAACTAGTACACTTTTGCCACATTCCAGTCATGGGGCTCCTCTCTCCTAAAACTGTGTTTAATGGCTGATTTTTTCCTCTGCAATGTTTTCTCGGGCTCTCTGCTAGCGGGCTGGATGAGTGATCTGACTTTACAATGCTCCCTCAGAATCTTTCTCTCTCCCCAATACCCTGTAAAGGCGACTCACCCCTGCACTCTCTTTTCCCATACACACAACAAAAATAGAATTTTCAATGATCAGTACAATGATCAGCACTGATCATCTGATCAACAAGCTGTGTACAAGCACATTAAGGGCGCTCTAAGGCATGTTTCAGGTTTCAATATTGGTGCCCCCTCATTTAGTATTTTATGCAACTCCCATTTGCCAACAGATAAACATTACATCTTCTGCAATGCTTTGTAGGACTTGAGAACATAGAAGAAGAGATTTTTGACTGTTTTTCAGACTGTCCCCAGAGGATAGTTCTGGATCTTCTCTTTTGCACGCTCTTCTTAAGCTCAACCCACAGGTTCTGGACAACCCACTGGTAATGCTGATAAAACAGCCATGAATTCTCTTCTAGACTGGTTCCTGATACTTCTTAATGATTGTCCTAACTGCTGATGTGGGCATTTTAAGTCAAGTAGCAATCCATTTCCTGATCTGCGGAATGTAACACAATTTTTTGCAGTGAAATACTCTTGTTATTTCCTCTTTATGTTGCCTTGATAATAGATTGTATATGTTGTATATTACACCACAGAACATACCAGGGTTCGGTATTCATTTTATACTTACAATTGAGCATTTAGCAAATAATAAGTACCAATAATTTAATCTATACTGAACAAAACATAGATTGTTAAGATTTTTGGGGAACAAATTGCTCAGCCCAAGTCTTCAACCTATGGTACTACCCATGCACCAATGGGAAGATACCCACCCTGCCCTGTTTCCATCACCACTCAAATACCAAGTAGTTAATGTATTGCTAATGAACTATGCTACAGAAGAGCTGGTGCATGTTTCTCCAGTGCAGAGCATCAGAGCAGAAAAATAAGACACCAGGGTGCAATATTTAGCAAGGCCCCCTGGTGATTATCTGCTTCAGTAAGTCAACTCCTAAGGAGCAGAGAGAAAGAGACAGATTTTCTACCCTTTAAATGACTCTGCAATCGCAGACGTCTGGAGGCCCTGTGTGGGCTGGCAGAATATGCTTCCCAGATGCTCATCGGCATCTGCTAAAGAAGGGAAAGGAAAATGGAGGCTCTGTGTCTCTGTGTAGATCAGAAGCAATGCCTTCATCATATTTGACTCCAGTTTACCAGAGTGAATTAGATCTTTGAATATGGGTCTCTCTCTCTCTCTCTCTCTCTCTCGCTCTCTCTCTCTCTCTCTCTCTCTGTAACCCACTTTTATGACTCTTTTTGGACAGCTGCATACAAATAAGTCACCTAAGGTCATAATGTGCATAACAGATCAGAGGAGGTATTATGGCTAGCTCAGGTGAAGATGAGAGGACAGCTGTTCCAGAGCTGATAAGAGCAGTAACAGATACATTCATCAGAAGGAAAATTGGTATCAAGGGAACAACTCTCTCTATCTGTGTTCTCATTATTGTCTTTATGAAACACTAAGACAATTTGGGCCTGTTTCCCATACCCAGTTTTATCTAAAGCCTAGACAAAGTGGCATTTTTATTGGTGAGCCATCATTGGTATTGCAGTGCAATTCACGACTACATTCTTAAAAATGGTTGTTGACTTGGATGTACAATTGTAGATGAACGCTGTAACATTGTACAGAGTTCCTTTTCACTTTAAAAAGGTTATTACACTAAAGTGCCATTGGCAGGCAATTTTCTAGAGAAAAAATTACATTTCTTTTACTGGAATTTGTTAGAAAGAGCAATTGCTCCACCACACTTCACTGGGGTGAATAAAGCTTGTTTATGAGATTTTCAACTTTGGTGAAAATCTCATGAGAACCCGGTGAAACAAATCAATTCTACTTTCCATAGTGATGGGAGACACAGCTCATTGGTAGCCAAGCTAAATAAGAACAAGATGAAAGCAAAATTGGTCAAGTTGCTGTTAATGGAATTCTTACAAAGCTCCAAAGTCCTACACTAAGCTTTACTATTTACATTTCAGTTTCCACTTGACGTGATGCGATGACAAGTGAAAACTCTCTGGATTAAAAGAACACACTCAGTTGTCAGCAGTCTTAAGTGATTAAGGACTTAATTGTGGAAAACACTGTTAGATATTTTTGGCCCTGGTTGTCACTTGAACAATAAGTAAATTATTTCTATTCACATCTTTCAAGTCCACTGATTACATGACTTTCTTCAAATTAGTTTTTGCTGTGTGTTCATTATGTCGTAGCTTTCACTGATATGTGTAAGCGTGGTTGTGGATATACAGTATTGTGCAAAAGTCTTAAGAAAATTATGCTTTAAAGCTGTTCACTGCTGGGCAGTAATGTTAATTTACCATTAAAACACTAATATTACAATAAATACAAATAACATTAAATAAATAAACAGTTTGTTGCCTCACACCTCCAGGGTTTGAGATTTGGGGTCCTGTCCTTGTGTCTGTGGAGTTTGCATGATCTCATGGTTTCCTCCGGGGTCTCCCATGGTCCAAAGACATGAGCGTCAGATGAATTGACCATGTGTGTGTGCCCTGCGTTGGGCTGGTGCCCTGCCCATGGTGAGTCCCTGCTTCACGCTCGTACACCCTGGGATAGACTCCGGGTACCCGCAACTCAAGGAAGGATTAAGCAGTTGCAGAAAATGAATGAATGAATAAATAAACACTAAATAGTGGCAAATAGTAAAGAATTTTATATATGATGAAGTGTTGGCTTAGCTATTTCCAGACCTCTTTCCTCATGGAAGCCCAGTATTTGTCTCTTTTACTTCAGTACTGTTTTATTTCTTTACTTCATTAGATTAAATTAGGTGCTGCTGATGGAATTTTATAAATCCACACGATGTCTGGAGGCATCGAGCTAAAACCAAACCTGTGTTGTTCTAACCAGCTCACAAAATATCAACTACGTTTTTTAGAAAAAAAGAAATCTTGATACTTTTTACTGCTTTCTTTTTTCCTTGCATTTATTCTAAAGTTCACTTGTGGTTTTGCTGGCAGAAAGAAACCCACTGCTGATATAAATGGCTTCAAACAATTTGCGTAGGTGCTTGAAACTTTTGCACAATGCTGTAAACACACACACACACACACACACACACACACACACACACACACACACACACACACACACACACACACACACACACATTCGGTGAAAGCTCTCACTACTCCACAACTCTAATGAGCACAAAGCAAAAAACTACATTTGAAGTAGGACACATAATTAGTAGACTTGAATGATCTGAATAGAAATGAATTATTAAGTCTTCATGTGAAGAGTGTAAGCTAAATTTGAGAAAGACCATTTTTCAAGGAATGTTATGAATCATCTAAGAAATTAATTAGATGTCAACATTATTAGAAAAAAAAACTTTACAGAATGTTATCAGGGAATCAAAGTTTTTACAATATTAACCGTAATAATGCTTACTTTTTAAATTTGTTTAATTTATGTCAAGCCCTACAACATTTAGTATGCTGGTGTGTTTGTTTTCAGAGACAGTAAACCCCACCTGGCTTTGGCCCTGCTGCTGAGGGCAGAGTGTCGCACCTCGAGGCTTCATATTCATCAGCTGTGCGAGTGTTAGCAGGTGCTAGTGTACAGGACTTGTTTCACTAATGAGATGAGCAAAAACTCTCTGATCTGCAGAGACACTATCAGAGGAGGAGATTCTGAATAGAAAAGGTCAAATGCTCAACATGGCAGTACTACAGGATATCAACTGGTAATGTATTTTCTCCAGTAATAATGGAGAAAAAACACATCCTTGCATCGATGCAAGTGCAGATTTAGGGTACAGCCACCTTTACAACAGTGCAGATTGTTTTTTGACTAATGTTACCTAAATCCTTCACTGTATTTGTAATAGCCCCCACATCAGTACTCTATTATAACATTCATGAATTCATAATTCATGCCCTACAACAGCAAGCTGTAGAAGACATACAGGTGTCCATAAGGTCACACTTATTCACTATGTGGTAATTTAAAGGCCTATTAAAGGCAAAAGCTTTTTTTTCAGAACAAAAAAATTTACCAAAACTAGTGGTTTTGTTTTTAAAACTGTAGAAACATGTTAAGGACAGAAGAACCTCTGAACACTCCAGGTACCTGAGAAGGAAAGAAAATAAAAATATTTACTTATTTATGATTACAGCAACTAAAAAGTGTACACATTCACACGTGCACACACACACACACACACACACTAGATAAACCCTGGTCTACAAAAAGGCATAAAGAAGCATAGGCATACTATAATACACCTAGATAAATAAAGTCTAGCATACTATAATACACCTAGATAAATAAAGTCTAGCATAATATAATACACCTAGATAAATAAAGAACAGATGCTATGTTGTACTGTATGTTTTCTTCAATCTCCACATGTTGATTGGAATTTGGTTGTATAAATTATTGCCTGGTCACTTTCCATCCATCCATTCATCCATTTTTTACCCCTTAGTCCCACACTCGGGGTCGGGAGGGGCTGGAGCCTATCCCAGCTGCAATGGGCGAAGGCGGGGTACACCCTGGACAGTCACCAGCACATTGCAGGGCTGGTCACTTTCCATTCTCCCCATTATACCAAAAAAGTACTAAAAACCATAAGAGGATGCCAATGAGCAAATAGGTAAATTGGGTTGTAAATGTTGATTAAAGAATTTTCTAGTCTTTCAGATATTTGCTTAAATGATGTTTGCATGTTCTTCCGCAACAGATATCTAACAATTAGAAATTCTTACTTTGGAGACGCTTACTACCATCATGCAAGGCAATCAGGTTTTGGGTAGTCAAACGTGATCAACTGTGAGGACTTTATCGAACAGCTTTTCCCCTCAAATCATTGTCCTTCCTTGATGTGAACATGTAGATGCTGGAACAACTGCGAAACTAATGGTTTTGTTATGGATTTTTTGTGTGTGGGGGGGGGGGGGGTAATTTTTATCTACTTTTAGCATTTCATAAGTTGTTTTTGAAATGTTAGCTCGGTCATCAGTTTTGGGTCTATAGGTTTGTGGAATGGAGGTGTGTCTCCAATTGTGTAGGAGCCTACTCAGACATAACCAGAATAGGCAGCCTTGCTAGGATGTCCCTGATAGGACAGACGTGGCCAGAAGGACTTTAAGAACTCCAACTGACAAATCATTAAAAACAAGCCAACTCTGTTATAGATTTAATTGGAGACGCACTAGGCATTGTGGACACTTCACTGTAATGAGAGGATTACCATAATTATTAAAGAGAAGGTGGGATAGAACAGCACACCATGGAGATCAGCTCCTGTGGAGGTCCAATATTACACATCCTGATTACTTTTTCAAAACTAATTACACACAACACCAAGTGCTTTGGGAACACTGTCCATTTAATCCTGCAATGCATAACGCATAATGAATCGTACGCTGAAGTGTTATTCATTTTATGTGTTATTCATGCTTCATACATACAACACTAATCCAGCGCTTGGGCACTTTTGTTAGCCGAATCAGAAAACTTTATTGATCCCAAAGGAAATTGCTTGAATTGCACAGAGACACAGAGACACAAAGACAAGAGCAATATAAAATCAGAATAAAACTCACCAGAAAATGCTCTGAAAATGCTTTGTACTAAATACACTATGCTATATACACTAAATACTGCAGTCAGTAAGAAAGGTGCTCTGGTGTTTCATCCACGAGCGTTGATACATGTTGTCTAAAGCCATGCATATAGTCGCGTAGTATCCATAGACAAACACTGGCAGTAGAATGGATCGTGCAGAAGATTCAATGTCGCTGTCAAAGCATGACACTTTTCCCATTAGTCAGTTTGTGAAATGTCTGCTATGCTAGTTCTGCCCTAACCAACTAGTTAGGTTAAGAAGCATTTGACCATGCAAGTTCCTGGCTGGGACCAATTATATGCTCCTGACTTCATGGCAACAGTTTAGGGACCTTTTCCTGTTCCCTGACTCTGTGCTGTATATTAAGCAACATTCACAAAGACGTAGTTTGACAAGCTTGGTATGGAGAAACAGTGGTCTGTGCGGTGTCTGTAAGCTCAGTGTTTATTCACCATTCCACTTAGCATGTAGGCACACTTTAGAGACGCTCTTCTGAAGCCGCACAGTTTGTGTGCCGCATCAGGAAACTGTTTGCTGGATATTTCTGGTTGGTGGACTGTTCTCAGCCCAGCAGTGACACTAATGGGACTCAAAGCTCAGCAGCACTCCACAGGCAAGACCAGCTCATTAGTGGTCCTGTGGGAGTGCTCACCATTGCTTAACAAGGTAAAGGGGACAAACAAATGGTGCAGAGAAACACTTAATTTTTTGATAAATGTGAGAGTAATCACTTTTAACAGTTTTTGTCTCCTATTGATACTGATTTTGATACTATCTCTTTTTCAGAGGTAGTATCATAAACATTGAATTTGTCTGCGGCAAATGAGGCCAGCAGTTTATCAGATGTTTATTTGGGTTTTTCGTGACTTCCTGGATGAGCAATAATTGTGGCCAACCACATCTGGAAAGATTCACTAATGTTCCAAGTTTGGAGAAAACAGCTCTCACTGGAGTGCCAGAGTCTAAAACCCAGTCCAGGAAAAATTATTTTAACAATTCACAATTTTCTTTTTCATCACTTTCAGAATTTTGTTCAAGGCATAGCATTCTTCTTTTTAAGATCTTCTAGCCAGCTTCACACTTCTGTAAAGGTTATAGGAAAGTGGTGTTAAGATTCAGCATGGTTAGCAGTTATCAAGCCCTGGCAACTATCTTTTCCCACACATGAAAAGATAGTTGCCAGGGTGGTGGTGGCCTAGTGGTAGGATACTTGCCTCTGGACCAAGAGGTCCTGGGTTCGAATCCTACCTCCAGCACACCACCACTGGGTTCCTGAGCAAGACCCTTAACCCCAAGTTGCTCCAGGGAGACTGTCCTCTGTAGTTAGGGAATGGAAGTCGCTTTGGATAAAAGCGTCTGATAAATGCCGTAAATGTAAATGACCAGTTGGTGTTAGACAGCCTAAATGATATAACAATTTACAAACTGTGTTTTCGTTGGTCTTCTTTGTCTTATATTGTCTTATATAAGGGTGACATGCTTTTTCACAACACTGTAGGATTATTTTTTAATATAAATAAGCAAGAACATGTCTATAGGGTGTGTCCAAACCTTTTGATTTGTGCTGTACACACATATCCATAGACACTATAGGTATATAAACCAAAAACTGTTCCTCAGAGCTACTAGAAAAGTTCAGTGAATTCAACCTCTGTCAATGGTTTTCTCCTTGGTAAGGAGAATCAGATAAGCAGCAGATGCATTAAATCTCCTGCATCCTGCCCCAGGAACAGTTCTAAAAGTGGCCGAAGCGTTCTTGAAGATTTTAGTCCCTCAGCCTCACTGCTGAGATCCCTTTCTAACAGTCTAAACAGAAGACATGCTGCAAAACAAAGCCTTGGAATTTGGGCAGCTGTAAGTATTAGTAGAATCTAAATCTTTTTAGCCAGGCCAGAAGAGAGATTATGTCAAACACGAGTGGCTGTCAAACAGCGTGTGTCAAATGACTGGGATGTTTTTTTTTATCGCTAGAATTACATGAGTGTGCGACAGCAGCTTGCGCTTGTTGTTAAAATCCCTGCTGATGTAGAAAAGTCTTTATTCATAACAGGATTGCTGAAGTGTTTTGAAATGTGTGCATACTCCAGAAATGCTAGTGCAGTTTGAGCTACATCAGTTCTCTAAATGCGAAGGACATACAGGGTGTCAAATATTTCCCACTCCTACAGTATAACATAAGAAGAATAATGTCAGTTTGCATTGCACATATCAGTTGTCAAGCACAATTTGCATAGCAAATAGGTCAACATATGGCTATAATACATAGAATATGTAGCAGGGAAAGCACTGATGAACCTCAACCTCAACACAATTTAATTCACTCTAGTTTGTTAACTAGCTCTTCTGAAACTAAAAGATATGAAGTGAGAAATTCCAAGACAGTAATGTTAACCAAGGTAACAAACAAGTAGCATTTATTTGTTCATCTCACACATTCTTAGGTTTTTGCTTTACATTTCATGCCACCTTCAAGTTTCATGCCACCTACCAGCAATATATGTGGTATTGTTTTGGGTTTAATGTAAGGCACTAAAGGTAAAACGCTGAGTGATGCGTTGTGGTGCTTAGAGACATTGTGCCGTACTGGAAGAGAATCAACAACATTAAAAACAATGGTTTTCAATAAATGAAAAATGAGCAACAAGGCATTCCTGTGTGCAACGGCCTTTAAGATTTAAAAACAACGTAATTTAAAGTTTTAACAGTACTCTTTATAAATTGGAGAATTCTAGACAGGTTTTATTTTTTTCACTCTTTATTGTGTTCCTGTCTCTTGCTCACTTTATTTACATTTACATTTACGTCATTTAGCTGACGCTCTTATCCAGAGCGACGTACAACAGTGCTCAAGTAGTCCACATCTGTTTCTTAAACCTGTAAAGCTAAACTTAAGTCAACATCCACTATTCAGCCAAGTTACTGCACACTTGGTACATCTAAACACCTTTCAAACGATACCTAAACAACACCTGTCAAAGAAAGTCAGAGGTTAAGTTTTTTGGGGGGTTTTTTTGGGGGTGGAAGAGCGAATTGAGAGACGTGATTAGTCACCAAGGTACTCCTTGAAGAGGGGGGTCTCCAGGTGCTTCTTGAAGACAGAGAGGGACTCCGCGGATCTAATAGAAAGAGGGAGTTCGTTCCACCACTGTGGGGCCTGTGTGTAGATTCCACTGCTTAAAGGGCCAGTTGCCTTAAAGGGTGAAGTAGATCAAAACTGTAGTCAAAACCACCTTTGTCTAGTCCATGACCAGGACCAGCAAGACCAAATCAGGACTGAGTTCAAAGAAGTTTAATTCCAAGTCAAGGCCAAGTCCAAATATATTCGAGTTCAAGTCAAGTCCAAACAGGTTTTGTCCAAATCAAGTCCAAGTCCAAAGAGGTTTGTGTCCAAGTCAAGACAAAGTCTGTTATTTTGTCGATTTGATATATTTAATTATTTATTCTGGTGGCAAAAAATAAAAATATATTTTATTTTGACAGTATGTTCCATTTTCACTCATTAATTCACATGCACTAGCAGGCTCCCTTGCTTTTAACACTGAGATTTTTGCTGAACTCTAAGAATTCATGGCAGGTGGTCAACGTGTATCCCAGCTTGGCTAAGGGAGGATTGAGTTGTCAGCTTCCCAAGTCTTGGCTTGCATAATCAAGGTTTAAGGTTCAAGGTTACTTTATTGTCATCAGCAGCTTTGTGCACTGTAAGGGGAAAATCAATATATTCACTTATATTCTAAGGCCAATCAGTATATTCAGTAGATGATTCATATATTATTGATGATTCTTTTATGTAACACTCATAACAGTGGAATGTTTAAGCAACTAATCATTAACCAGTTCTGGAGCCATTAGGGCAAGGGACTTGAATCTATGAAGTTGTCATTTAGTTAAAAAAAACCTATCTGTTTTATAATTTCGTTTTTAAGATGTTTAAACTTTGTTTTTGATTAAGATGTTTTTGCAATATCTCTGAGTTATGTTCGAGGTTGTTGTCATGGGGTCATCCTATGCGAAGTCATAATATACGTCATAATCGCCTCCTTGTTAAAGTTAAAAAATGATAAGGAAATTTACAGCGGTCCCTGACGTGAGGAGGCCCCATGAACTACAACCAAGTTAGATAATGTGTATGATTCTTTGAAGGTGTAAAATGTCCTCTCCGAAGGATTAGTTTTAGAGAGAACTTCAGAATCCAGGACTGCCCTGGGTGATGAATAACTCTCTCCTTCTGCAGAACAAAATAAAGTACTTGTCCTGAGCAAATAATCTTTTGTCAGTTTGCTGTTTTCCCTGATAACACGTACAAAGTGAGATGAGACAACGTTTCCCCATGGACCAGAGGACAAACAGAGGACAACAGACAGCAAATGTGGACATTACATAAACCTTATGTATTGCACTATAGGTATGACAACAGAACGCTACAATAAATAAACAATAAATAGACAATGTGAGTGGGAAACTTAGTTTACCAGAAAATTTAAATATTGCACTATATATACATTATTGCACATATATTGCACATATGTTGCACATATGTTATAGCACATATGTTGCACTGGAATCATATTCTTATTGCACAGTTAGCAGTATAGAAAAACCACAATGAGAAAGTGTAGAATTATAATAGTGACGGGTCGTTAGGGTGCCTGTACTGGCAGTAAACAGGGTTACAGTGAAGTGCAAATGTAGCTCAGTATAAAACAAAGTCTAGACATTTTAAGCAGTATGAATAACAAAGTTAAGTAGTTAATAGCATAAAGTGAAGTAGTTCAAATGTGCTGGTCAACCATTTTTGTGCGTTTGTGTGTTCAGAGCCCTGATGGCGTGCGGTATGAACCAGAACGGAAGCTTCGATACCGTTTGCCAGACGGTAGAAGGGAGACGAGTTCATGTAGTGGGTGGGAACAGTCCTTTACAAGGTTACTGACTCTGTTAAAGCAGTGGGTTTGGAAAATGTCCTTCGGGGGGGCAGAGACACACCGATAACCTTCTCAGC
>JBBJLS010113134.1:0-18588 GCA_037577275.1 Bryconaethiops microstoma
TTATGGAGCTGCTTTGTGCACTGAGACACAGTCATGCTGGAATAGAAAAGGTTCTTCCACAAACTGGGTCTACAAAGTTGGAAGCATGGCATTGTCCTAAATATCTTGTTATGCTGAAGCATTAACATTGTGCTTCACTGGAAGTAAGGGGTCCAAACCCTGAAAAACAGGTGTATCCCAATACTTTTGTCCATGTAGTGTAAGTCCATTTGTTCCTGCATAAAGTGTGACAGTACCTATTAATAGAATGAAAGGGATGCAAAGATATAATCACATAGTAGATCTCAAAACAGGCCTTTTAATAGACTGTAAACATGTTGGTTACCTTAAAATTTTGGGTTCAACAATCTCTCTTTTAACACGTTCCCATAACAGCTGAAATGTGTTAATCACGTTAAAATCAATGAATTCAAACATTTAATGCACTCAATTTGCTTTCTTTTTTAACACTAAATGATGGGGGGGAAATGGGGGGGAAATGCAAAGAAAACACATGTATACATTCACAATATATGGATTATGATCATTCTGCTTGTGACCAGACATGTGTGAAACCTGTGCTGTCCATGGTCATCAAAATCAAGTACAAAATCACAGACGTAACTTCTGTTGCCATGGTAACACTATAGTACGGCTTCATAGTTAATAGGTAACTATGCAGGAATGAAGCAGGAATGATGGAGTAGTGATGTATCAGCAGCTAAATCATCACTGTTAACTAATGTTGTGGTTACTCAATAGGTAATAATGGAGATATGACGAATGTTATCTGAGATAATTTTCTAACAATGGCTGTTTTTATAATAACTATTGATTACATTCTGATCAGTGGTGTTTTAGATTTGCAGTGGGTTCAACACCATTTTTTTACTGTTATTATTCTATTGTCGTTTTTTCTGCATTGAGCAGGATGTCATATTTTCAAGTGGTATCAGACCAGTGGTGGCCTTTGTTTTCCATCTCAATACACAGCATGGACAGCGTATACAGAGCACTTGTCTAATGTGCCTCATAGAAGCTGACATTTGGCTGACATTTTCACTGTTGATTTGCTGCCAGTCAGGCTGTTTAAATGCATCTGTTGTTGACCGTTGCAGAAGAGTGAAGGAAGCGAACAGTGCTTTCAATTCCAGTTCCCAATTTTCAACAGCTTTCACTTTTTTTGTAAATTCATCATCAGTTTAGACACTTTATTGTCAATTGTCTAAAACATCTTGACGAATTTCTAGCCAAAAACTTTTGTATTCTGTATTTTTCACATCATCCTCATTTCAGCAAAGGGATCAAAGTCTTGCCATGAGAGAATTCCTTCATTTGCCACCTGTCTGCACAGAATATGGCAATATAACCAGCTTTATGTTTAAAGTGTTAAATTGTTAAGTAATTGCAAATGCCAAGTTTTATATAACTTTGTATTACATGCCACCAAATATGCTCCTAAAACACTTTAATTTCATTTTAAACTTAGCTTAATGCATTATCCTTAAAGAAAATGTGAAGGTAAACCCGTATCTGTACTGTACAGTTCACACCGAACTGCTGTCTCCCACAGTGCTAGAATGTAAATACTGATGTTACCCCTGTATAGACTGGACTGGAATTCATGCAGTGCATTTTCTTTGGTATAAGCATGTAAATACAGTAATAAATTAATTTAATTTACAGTAATAAAAATACAGGGCGAAAAACACGAAAACACTCGAGACGATCCACGGCGGGAATTCTGGACTGCAGCTGCCTCAAAGGGCAGCAGTCAATCAGCAGCAAGGAGAAATAAATAACGCTCTTGGATTGACTCCATTTAAACCTACCGCCTCTAAGTACTGAGCCCCCTCATCCTCGTGCTGGTTGTTTATGTTTGGGCGTGGGGCTGAGCAGCCAAAGAGAGAAAAAAATGTGTAAATCTATCAACACAGATTGTAAACCAAATATAAATTGAATTCATTATGTAATAAATAATGTAATATTCCTTAAACACGTTTGTATTGGAAATTGATAGAGAGAGACAGACAGACAGACAGCGGAGGAAAAATGTCTTCCAGCTCTGCAGGCGTCACCACGTAATCTGACCTCTCTGTCTGCCGGCTACTCTTTTCTTGCCACTTCTCCTGTGTGGTGACAGCACACAGGGGAGGGAGAGTGTGCACGGGAGAAAAAGAGAGGGAGAGAGAGAAAGACAGAGGGAGAGAGAGAGCAAGTGTGACAGTTACTGCAGAAACGTGCTCAGCACATGTCACCTGCACTGAACTCAGGGGCTTCAGCTTCAGCGAGGACCCTGAGAGAACCGGGGTGGGCAGGGTCAGACAGACGGGTCAGGAAGACGCAGGCAACAGAGAGAGGCGGAGAGGAAGTAGAGAGCAAACGAAGCAGAAAATGAGAATGAAATCGGACGGAAGTTTCTCTCCCTGGCTGTGCCTCGTGCTCGGAAGCTGCGGACAGATTATCCGGGCCGATCGCAGGGGTTGGAGGTGAAATGGAGAAGAAGAGGACAGAAACCAGAGAGAATCTCAAACCAGCAATCCAGATGCGGCAGCTGTGGTCAGAGACCAGCCTTCATGTTCCCAGTCCACACACTCCTCGTTTTCCATTCTCCTTCATGTGCAGCTCTTTTTCATTCTACTGCATGGGTCCCTAAGGCATGATTCTCAAGCTCCTCCTTTCCTTTAATGTCCAGGACTGGACTGTAACTGCTGAGGTCAACAAACTCCAAACATGTATAGCAGGGGCATCTGCTCTGAGAGAGTGGATATACCGTGAGGAGCTTTTAGCAAGAATAACCCAGCTGGAATACTAATAACTAGCTGCACAAATATCCACCACCTATTAACGTTACATTCATGATATTCATTACATTACATTATCTTCGTAAAATTCCCCAAAAATAATACCGATTATGTTTTTCATTTGGTACGTCTTCAACATCAAGTGTTTAATTCTCTATTATTAATCATTATTAACTGTGTTAGTAAAAACCTAACAAAGCCAGCATTTACTGGGACTGCTGTGGTAGATCGAGAAATGTTATACTGTAGCGAATATCAGCACTGAAAAAAGCTTTTAATTTTTCCTTTCCCAAACTACCACCCTAAAAAATGTTATTTTATAGACTATCAATCCAAAGATTAGCTCTTCCCACTCACAGTTATGATTCCGCAATTGGTCCCCAAGTAAGACATTTATCTAGGGTCTCATTTGCAGACCCTCAGTTTTAGTTACTCAACTATGTTTCTAATATCACGATTCTTATACAGTTCTAATAGTTATTACTGAGTATCACAGAGGCACCACTGATATGGACCTATATAGAATATATAGTAATAATTAAATGTTTAGGCTAAATTGTGTGTACTGTACAGGGTGGATCACACACAGCAGTGCTGCTGGATCTTTTAAACACATCAGTGTCACTCCTGGACTGACAACGGTGTCCCATGACCAAATATTACCATGATGAAAGCTCTACATTAGCAAGGTTAGATCTGTCTGAAACAGATTCGACTGTAAGTGGTTACAGTGTTAAAAACCCCAGCAGAACTGCTGTATGTAATATGCTCTGTCCAGCACGAACACACACACACACACCACCCAAATAAAATCTGTTCACTGGTGGTCTTGTGGGGTCCTGAACAGTGATGAAAAGAGAAAAGGGGACTAAAAAGTAAAACAGATGGACTACAGTGCAAACTACAAACAACTGTAGACAATGTAGTTGTGCCTTCTAAAATTACTTGCTGCTGTATTACATCTATGTTATGAGTAACAAGCATGATAATATCTCAATATATTAAATTGCCTTGTCACATTTTCTCGTTATTTGTGGTGGTCTGCAGAAACCCATCAGATGAAATATAGTTTGTAAGTTAAAAATGCAAAGAAAACATTTTGACAGCGTATTTTTGTATAGTTTCTGGAAGAAGAAAATATCAGTGCTTGAAATTCACTCCCAAAATGTTAAAATTGGGTTTCTAATAGGTATCTCTAAAATTTAACAAAAGAAATATGGTTTGTGAGGGCTCAATCGTTGAAGAAACTCAAAGTTCCAGTAAAAACTGACCATACAATTCTATAGAGATTTTGCAGTCATTTGAATCTACAGTCATGTTCATCAAGATACACAGCACTAGCACTTTATTAGTCCCTTAATATACATGCAAAATCTGTTTTTAATGACTGAAAACACACAAAGGGGCGATAAAGGAAACCCCACATATGGTGTTGCTCCACCATGAGCAACTAGAACAGCTTTAATGCATCTTGTTATAGATTCTACAAGTCTTTGGAACTGAGGGACCAGGGGAACCTTGTCATCTTGGAAGAGACTCCATCATATCATAGGACAAAGATGATCAGGCTGAATAACTACTGATTTACATGATGACCCCAGCATAACACAGCCAATGGACTCCCCACTGTAGGAGGAGTCAAGCATTCAGGTCTGTTCTGTTCTCTTGGTGTTCTCCACACATGCACTAGTAGAGAAAATAGTGAAGGATGACCACATCAGTGGCCTCTGTAGGTCAGTGTCTATAGCAGGGCTTCTCAAACTTTATATTCAATGGTCCAAATCT
Organism: Bryconaethiops microstoma; assembly: GCA_037577275.1. Classification (NCBI taxonomy): domain Eukaryota; kingdom Metazoa; phylum Chordata; class Actinopteri; order Characiformes; family Alestidae; genus Bryconaethiops; species Bryconaethiops microstoma. The sequence continues at coordinate 4,569 of JBBJLS010113134.1, forward strand.
TAATTTCTAGATAAGGACGACAAGTGATAGGTAAATCCACTCTCACTATTGACAGTAAAGTGTAATATTCACTGTAGTTTTATGAAAAGATTGAACAATGATCTTGATTACCTTAATTACTTTTATGCCTCAACAAATAAAGTGCCTTTGTGTAAAGTGCTTCACTCATCTTTGAAAATTCGGTTTTCTAAGTGTACCTGTCATTTCCTTGCACGTTTAGATAATGATGCAGGTATTTCCCTCACAATGACGCAGGTGTTTCGCTCACTTGTGCTCGCAGGACCTCTTAGCCTTAGGGGACTTGCTTTACTGTTTTTCTTCAAACTAATGCACGAGCACCACACTCACCAAACATGTGCTTTTAATCATAATTTCTGGCAATTTCCTATTCACTGACATCTTTCCCACAGATTTAATATAATTTTAGTCTTCATTTCTAATCACTATCCCGTTGAGTGTCTTTGTGACTGAAGCTCCAGCTGTGTGTGCAACAATAACGACCTTAAGATTTTTTTTCTTGTTGACATCCTGATCCAAAATCCAGGTCAACATGGCCCATTTGGCATTCTTTACACATCCCAGGCCGTTATAGGGTAGCGGTTCTACAAGCCAGCCTAACCATCACTTGACATATCTCTCAGCAGCTCACTCTGTAGAGTCATTCTCATTATTTGCAGAGTTTCATTCCCACACACACCGCTGGTTAAATGTCCATAGAGGATTAAGTGGCTCTCGCAGCCTATCGTTTCCCAGTCAAACATTGGTCTGTTGTTGGCACGGTTCTTAGCCTTCCTCCCCAGTATGGCCATTAGAAAAAAGTGATCATATTAAATAATTACCCAATATGGTTTTAAGTGAGTGCCACCTATAATCCTTATTCCATCTTACGAAGCTGAAAGTCCATAATCCGTTCATTACAAAACCTTATCCGCAGATAATACCGAGGAATTTGCCTTTCCTACCACATGAATGTCTCTCATTGAATGACTATTGGAGGTGAAGAGAATAATGAGAATGACTTTCAAACTCATGAAGCCTTTTTTAGAATTCAGATCAAGCAAGGCTAATTTAATTGGATTTCAAATGAACAAATTCATAAGACACGTTAGAAATACCAGGCTGCCAGTGCTTCGGCAATTCTAAAATTCATTTGGACACTTTTAAAGCGCCTATAATGAAAAGCCATACAAAAACAAAAAAAAATAAAAGAGAGACCAATGTAGCATGTAAAGAGTGCTCAAGCCCCCAAATGTAACATCTACAACAGATATTTTTGAATTCATCGTGGTTGTGATGTCACAACTATGAAGGCATTTACAAATGACCATCCTTTTCGGCCTGCGGCAGTATGACTCACCTATTAACACTGTAAAAGGGGGAATAATTTAATGTCGGGTTGCACACAGACTTTTGAGAATCAAGCAGACACATTCAACTTGTAGAGCTTCACTGGGGTCATTTAGGTATTTCAGGTTCAAAGGCACTGTATCAAAAGCAGCGTGTTCCTATAGGATAAAGAGGCATTGGCGCACACTCATGTAAAACGAATGACATTTTTGGTAGAAAAAGAACTGTTATAAGTGGATTTCTGGGCAGCATACAAAATATAGTCTCTTTCAACCCACAGAGACAACCAGGTTGCTTACAATTCTCTGTGTTTTTTAAGATAATAAAATTAAAGCTTCTAGTTTTGTTTTCCGGAGACTGACAACGTTGCATTTCACGAGTCAGAAAAAGGACAACGCAACACCTCATGGGGTTGTCGTCACCTCTCTCGTTCATGATAATTATCAACTGTCTTTTTCAAGAGACCCATATGCAACTTAGGTTCTAAATTTATGCCCAGTAATTTAACACTCACGTTGTACTATGCAGTCTCTTGACAGCACACAGCCTTATCCAAACCAGCAGAGACTGATATCAGCAAGTCTGGGCCTAACAATCCACAATTTGAAATATATGTAGGTAGTGCTTATATGATGGGAATACAGTGCTTTCAGCTCTCCAAGGTTTTTTTTTTTTTTTTTCCATAAATGAGCATGTTCTTGGTGGTTCCTACCATTTTTCTTTGCAAAACTTTGAAACTAGTCAGTTAAGTATTTATATAAGTCAAGTATAGATAAGTCAGCACGCAGCAGCACTCAAACCTTTCAGCTGCTTAAACTCTTTGAGGTATTTACACTTCTGAAAATAAAGATACCAATATGGTTTGTGTATATAGTTCTGACAAAAACCTTGAATTGACACAGAACTTTTACAGTACTGTTTCATATTACAGTTCCATATGACTGTCATGGCAGATGTCTCATGCTGCCATGAGTTCATTAATATACCATCTTCACTATTGCCAATAAAGATATTATAATGTCTACATAACATTAACATGTGACTCAAGCTGTCAGGACATCCAACATTGTGGCACCTTATATTAATGAACATAATCTGTCACGACCACTTATAATGGCATATTTTCCTGCCATAACATGCGTATGACATGCTGAAGTCAGTGTCAAAGATTATTCACAAGCATATTCATATCTCATTTACAAAAATAATTACACAGGTCAAAAGGTCAGAATCAGAAGAGATAAGTTTTTGTGGGTTTTATAGTGTTTTTCATGCTGATTTCAAATCTGTGTTTAGTTTTCCCCACGTACAGTTTTTTTGATGAAGCTGGTTATATATTGCATGATAGAGGTGTAATTATCATATAATAATCATATACTAAGTGTTTTTGAAGAAACAGTGGTGTCTGACTGACACTGATTATTATATCTATGCCACAGTGTGAGTCTGTCTGACTTCACATTGAAAATATTGAAACTGTTACTTGATTGGTGCCTGTGGTTTAATAAAAACCGCATGCAAGTCTATTGCAAATCTAATATTACTAATTCAAAAAAGTTGATGTGACTGAAAAAAACTGAAAACTGGTGAGAAAAGTGTTTCCGAGATCCTTACCCATGACGTCATAGACTCACTCACTCCCTCTGACAAACATTTTAAAAGATACTCGACCATCCTCTCTCTCTCCCTTTATATTACAGAGCTGACTTGACCACAAAACAATCAATACTTGGACTACTGTTCTTCTTAGGTTTTATTATTATTAATATTGTTATTATTCAACCCAGTATTATTCAAACTTTAAATATAAATCCTAAACTAGAAGTTAAAAATGTACAATTTAACACAAAGGATATTTTTAACATACAAAAGTTGTGTAAACGTTGCATCAGCACTCAAGTGGAGAACAAAAAGAATAGTGGAATGTAATTATGTGTTTGTGATCAAATGATCAGTAGCAGTTATAAAATACAGAAACACTGAGGCAGTATTCAAGTACATGTGTTTGGTGCATGTAGCTGCATGGACATCATGAAAGTGTAATGTGTATTAGTGGAAAGTTGAGTCAGTTCAGGTGTGTGTAGGACTTATTGATGTGGGGTTGGGTGCTCACCCAACTGGGGACTGTGGCGTGGATGACAGTCATGTTACTACCTACACTACCATCAACCACTACAGTTATCAGTTGCCTTTTTTAAGTCAAAACGTTTTCCTTCCATACTGTGAAATAATTCAGACTGACACTCTCAGGGTGGGTAAGCAAAAGTCACACCTCAATAAAAGATTAGAGGAAAACAAGGTTAGTTATGATTTCAAGCTGACTTCAAAAACAAATATGCAATTCGTATTGTGATTATGTTAGCTTCGTTTGGACAGCTTTTTTTTTTTTTCAAACTATCACTATTTCACACAAACAGCTATTAACACAATGCAAAATGATTAAAATGTTTGTATTCAGGCAATATGTTGGTGCAGCTGTTTTGTATTTGATTTCATTAGTCTGCATAAATAATGTTTTGAACATTTTGGATTGGATTGTAGACAAACTCACTATTTTCTTTGGTCCGGTCTCTTGCATGGATGAGATGCCCTGTCTCTTCAGGTAATCTTCAATCTTTTCTTCATCTATAGAATCCACAGGGACACTTCTCCACAGTTTCTGGAACTCTGGAGAACACGGCCAGGGATATAGAAACCTTCCAATTAATCTCTCAATATAATTAAGCAAGTTTTATATTATTTATGTAATGAAAAATGATTTATATAAAGTAGTAAAAGATCAGAAAAGACAAAAAGTGTACACTGGACCTAAGGGACTGGCCTTGCACCAGTTAAATAAAAGAATTAAACATAACGCCTGGCAAACAGTTTATATTAAAATATGACGTAGATTATACAAAAAGTGTATTAATGATCCATAAATAGAAGCTGATTCCTCATTTTGGCCATTCCAAAACTAAACTTATTTCTGTTGTTTTCCTGCCACACCATGTTCTGCACACTTTTAATACACTGGACCACAGTGACTACTTCGGTTTTTAGTGTCAGGGTGAACACAAAACAGAAACTCCCGCTTATATGTGGTTCAGCAGTCGCGGTTTCAGTCTCTCGGGAACTTTTTCTGAGAATCCGACTAATAATTGTTTGCGGAAACTGCAGATATCCTCTGCATTTTTTTTGCTTTTGTGACATCTGGGCCTCGTCCGCCACGCCGCTTTGTCCTCGTGCTGGTTGTTTATGTTTGGGCCCGGACATCACAGCTTTTTTCATGGGAATATATAATTTTCCATGCATTTTAGTGCTAAATTTTTAAGAAAAATACATTTCCATCTGAAATATAACTATACATTTTTTGGTTCTGTCCAGAGAACACAAAGAAAGTGATGGTGAAATACTGCTGTACTCAGAGGCAGGAAGTTTGAAAGTAACCAATCCGAGAACGTTATTTATTTCTTCTTGCTGCTGATTGATGCATTGCGAGTGTTCATGTTTTTCGTTTTGTTCTTCTTAAAGCCCTGTATCTATTACTGTAAATTAAATTAAAGTTTATTACTGTATTTACCTGCTTATACCAAATAAAACGAAAGCGCATACCAAAGAAAACGCGCCTGCATGAATTAAAGTACAGTCTATACAGGGGTAATATCGGTATTTTACATTCTAGCACTGCGAGACAGCAGTTCAGTGTAAACTGCACAGTACGAATACAGGTTTACCTTTACACTTTCTTTAAGGGTAAAGTATTAAGCTGAGTTTAACATGAAATCAAAGTGTTTTGGGAACATATCTGGGGGCATATTTAGGGTTTACACTATAAAAAAATAGGCATTTTTAAGCATTTTTTTTAACCACGATATACTTAAGTTTTTCACTATACAAGGTGCTCTTGGAACGTAATCAAAATAAAACAGTTTACTTTTTAAATCAGCATGTTTAGTAGATATATGCTCTAAATGTTTATGAAGGAATGTAAACTTGAATTTTTTATGAACACACCGGGTCAATAAGATTAAGGACCATTTTCGGGCAATACTGAGGTCATATTTGTGGTTGGGCTATTTTCTGATATTTTGTTACATTCCAATGTCTTTGCCTTCACCATACCATTACTGTCACTGACCTTCGTCTACTTCAAACTGACAGTGTTTGTCGTTGTAGAAGAGAATCTTCTTTTTGTCTGGTCTGGTCACAAAAATAATCTGGTCACCTAAAGCCTGTGCAAACAAAGAAAAGCAGTTAAACAAAATCACAGGCTGGAGAGCTTGTAAAGTGGTGGGAAACTTGTATATGGATAAAATTGGGTGCTTCATGAAAAGCGCTTAATTTGATAAGACTATGCTGCCATAAATGCAAACAGAATAATTCATGAACTGTTCTTCAGCTATTGTAAGCATCTGGCCTTTTTTTTTTCCACTGGCACAACGTATCGTATAGTACCGTGAACAAAATGCTTTTTTAAAAATGTTGTTCCATTACAAATAAAGCGACCCGCACCCGTGCCCAAGCTGCTCGTGGACCGAAAGCGGGCCAAAGCCATGTTGACTGCATCGCTGGTTTCTGATTAGTCGAATGTCATCATCACATGGAAAGAGGTCACTGTTGTTGTTTTTTTTGCAGTCTGCACCAAAAAACACCAATGGAGGTACAAACTAACAACTGGGAAGTCGACGAAATACAAGCACTACTGTCTGTCTGGGCTAAAGAGAATTTAAACAAGTTTATCTTTAATGCTGTAAGAAACGCGAAGGTGTACCAGGACATCCCTAACAAGTAAGCTGTTTTCATCACACGGCTAAAAAATGGCAAGAAAAAAATAAACTCAAACAAGTCTATAAAAATAAAAGACCACAATAACAAAAGCAGCTCTGACAGAAAAACAGTTCTATTCCTGTATACCTATGGAAAAGTCTTTGTCCAATTCAGTTGCTCAGAGCAACTGAAAACTTATTCGGTCTACTGCTTGAATGTGTGTAGCAAGGGAATAAACATCGTCAGGAAAAAAGGTAAACAGGATGACTCAACAAGGGCTCATACTTTAATAGCTTTGGCAGCATTGGGCAGGCCCTCTTCCACATCATCTAGCAACACTCCTCCTAAGCCAAGCTGGTCATGCTTGTCCAGCAGCCTGAGCAGGGCTTTTTTGTCTTTCAGATGGTATTTGGGTTTGAAGGCATATTTTCCATCCCGCGCGTCTATCTTAGGATTACTCGCCAAGGCCTAGGAAGGAGGAAAAGGAGAAGATGTACAAAAATAAATAAATGCCATGTCTGTCTCACAGAAAGTGAAAAATGAAATGAAACATAATGGGATGAGACAGAGAGAAAGAGAGTGGAAAGAACAGAGAGAGACAGAAGGATGGAATAAAAATGTAGGAGGGAGGCCACAAAAAATGTGACTGTAAACACTGAAAGAATGTTTGTCTATGACAGGCCCCACACACAGAGGCAACCAGACCTCGCTCATAAGCCACTGTTTCTGCTTCATGCCGATGTCCAGCAGTTTGGTCTCGTCTAGAATCTCATCCAGGGTTAGAGGATGGGTATCGCCCCTCTGATGTCTTGTCTGAGAAAGAAAGAGATGGAGACTCAAGGCATTACTGTAGCTGATGAGGCTGTAATGATAAAATTTTCCTTTTTTGATGATTCTATCTAATAAGAAATGATCAAGACGTTTCACTTTGCAATACAAATTTGTAGCTATATTTACATGTAGAATTACTACTAATAAATTACCAGCATCAACGGAAAAGCATCAAATACTGAAACACTTCTCACTTTAGCGATGGGCAGAGCTAATCTGCAGCAGGTTGATTTAATACTTCCCACCCCTTGAAGGTGCCGTTGTAACAGAACATGATTTTAGACAGCAGGTGAACAGTCAGCTCGTGAAGTTGATGTGTTGGAGGCAGCAAAATGGGTAAGGATTTTCTGGAGTAGTCCCTATATAGTTTGTTTAGTACCCACCAAAAGTGGTCTAAAGAAGGACAACCAGTGAACTAGTCACAGGGTCATGGGCACCCAGTGCTCACTGACGCGTGTGGGGAGCCGCCTGTTAACCTGTCCGTTTATGCTGGCTGTGACAGATAGCTGTCAGAACACACAGTGCATCGCAGTTTGCTGTGCACGGTGGTTAACAGCCACAGACTGGTCAAAGTTCCTCCTGCAAACCTCTGTCAATGGGCCCACAACGGGATGTGAGCAATAAAACCTTGCTCATGGAGCAGAAAAACAAACCTTGTTCTGCTGGGAAACCTTGGGTCCTCGCACTAGTGTGGATGCTACTTCGACATGTACCACCTACCAAAACATTGCTGCAGACCAAGTACACACCTTCAGGACTACAGTATTAGCTACTTGCTGTGGCCTCTTTCAACAGGATAATGTGCCCTGTCTCCCTGCAAAAACTGTTCAGGAATGATCTGAGGAACGTGAAAGAGTTCAAGGTGTTCACTTGGCCCCCAAGTACCCCAAATCTCAATCTGATCAAGCGTCTGATGGGCTGAGAATCTAGCCCGATAAATGGAGGCCCCACCTTGCAGCTTACAGGATTTAAAGGATCTGCTGCCAACGTCGTGAGGCCTGATACCGCAACACACCTCCAGAGGGCTGCTAGAGTTCATGCCTTAACAAGTCAGAGCTGTTTTGGTGGGATTTTAAGGCTTTAATAATTTTTCTATCAAAGCATGAGCTCATCTCGGTCTTGCTGGCTGAATATGTTGATCCTGACGACAGCTAGAAAGGGCGCTCTCATTTACTCTTGAAAATAAGCAACTGAGAATACACTAGAAATCCAGAGGAGCAGGAACCAAAACTAATGAGTTTGCAAGGAATGGAGTTTCACAAAGTGTCCATAGAGTCTGGTGTACAGAGCTGGGAATTACATGCAGTTTCAAAAATGTATTTCTCCTTGGAGCTGTGTGGCTTCATAGAACTGTTATAAAATTGGAACATTGTAATGACTTCACAATTTTCAAATGTTTCAATTAGCACATTTATGCTATACTATTTAATATTTGTTGCAGCACTAAATTGAAATAAGAAAAATACTGAATTAGCCTCATTCATTAGCCGTTTATCTCGTGATAACATTCTTTAAATTCTCCTACTGTTCTCTCCACACAAGACTGTTGCTGAACATTTGGGACCCATATAATTCACCCCATAAACCATTATTTAATGAGCAAAGAGGCAGAGACAACAAAACAATACAATTAGTACATACAGGATTTTTAATACATCAGTAAAAGAAATACTAGAATTAATACATTTTACACACTTGTGAGGCCCCCTGGTGGCTTGGGGGCTCTGAGCAACTGAATGCATGACTTATAGCAAGAAATGATTCTCTCTATACAGCACGAAGGAAAGCATGATGGTCACGAATGTATCTACATTGTTATAGTTTTTAGATTTCTATGAAATATTACATTATACTAAAGGCTTCCAGTGAAGTACATTGGGATTTTTGTAGGAGTTACACAGTGACAGACCTAATAATAACTGCCATCTTGCTCCTAAGCTAATTGCTGTAAGTGAAACACATCAGAAAGTATCCCAAAAATCACCCCCGCCCCCCTCCCAAAACAAAAAAAAAGAAATGAAAAAACAACAAAAAACCCAGAGAAAAACGCAATATGCGTGAATTAGTCACAAGGGTGTGACTGACAACAGATGCATGCACACAAGCATGCATGCACACTCTTCTGGAAAAATCTGGCACAAACTGGTAAACAAGATGCTTAATTGGGTTAGATTAACAGACAGGCAGAAGCCGGAGCAAGCTGTATTTGCCACCTGCTGTTTTCCAAAGTACTGAAAGACAACATGTTGATTTTCTGATTACGGAGTATTTTCATCATTTTATATCTACCCTCTTTGTTAGAAGAAATATTACACTGTTGTAAGGAACAATTGAGTGTTAAACTTTAACTTTTACTTCTGCACCTGCTACCTTACTATAACGATTATTGCCGGGATTGGGAGAGGTTCCAGAGCTGTTTTATGCATTTGGTAGATGCTCTAGCACCTTTGTTGTTTTGTTAAGACTTGACATGTCTCAGTAAATGTGTTTTCGGTTTTCTTTTGTTTACATGCAATTGCCTCAGTCTATCTGATGAAAATGCACCCAATTTAATTTCTGTTTCTACTGACATAATTTAAAGCAATTGTGCAAAATAATTGAGGTCACCTTAAATAATTGCAATGTCCTATACAATCAGATTACATAACAACTGTGACAGGAATAGTACTAGTCTCATTGGTAGACTAGGGGGGAGCTTTTTCCTCAATTGTTTTCAACTGGAGAGATGCTGTTTTAGTGCACAGGGTGCTCCAAAGTTGTTTGGCTGTGGAGCATTTCAAACCCCCAGAACTGAAACAATTGAACACAAAGTGGCTAACAACTGTTGACTAAACAGATCAAAAGGACATTCAGTCATGGTTAGAGATCAAGACCCAGACGCGCCTCAAAGAGAAAAAAAAACAGGTTGGGGGGGTTCTTATGAAGGCAGTACCCCCAATTATGGAGGGGTAACTCACACTCTGCATTCAGTGATTATTTCTAAGGGTCAGTGGGCATTGTAAACGTAAGAAGAATTAGTGGCTGCAGTTGCGTTACCCTGAAAAGTGTGAGTTTATAAAACGAAACCTGCTAGTTTACATTGGATCAGTTTCTAAAAGGTGCCAGAGCTGCCAGTATGTATGAATGTACATACCTAAACACTTCACTGCAGAGCTTCTTCCAAGAACCCCCCCAAGATAAAGAAGACAAAATAGTAAAGACCACCTTATATCCTTTTTGGACAGACATTTTAGTAGATCCCTTAAGACCTCCAAGGTCGGGGCTCCATTAATTGGACTGTTTTTTCGAGAACATCCTACAGTTGCTTGATCGAACTGAGATCCGGGGAATTTTGAGGCCAAGTTTTGAACTCTGGCATGTTCCTTAAGACATTCCTGAACATTTTTGCAGGGAAGGAATATCACTGCCTTGAAGAAGTGCACTTCAAGGCAAAGCCCGGTGGTCTGTGTCAAATTAACATCCACATGAATGTCAGAATCCAAGGTTTCCTAGCAGCACAATGCCCAGATCATCACACTTGACATTTTCCCTTCCATAGTGCATCCTGGAGCAGGTAAGTTATGCACACGCCGCCTATCGTTCATTTGATGTAGAACAAAAACCAGACCAGCTTCGTCCAGTGCTCCATGGTCTAGTGGGTGCATTCGGTGGTGTACAGGGGGCAGTATGGGCACTCTGACTGGTCCGCAGCAAGCTGTGATGCATTGTGTGTTTTGACACTTTTGTATCAAAGCCAGCAATAAGTATTTCAGCAGTCTGTGCTATAGCAGCTCTTCTTTGGGATTGGACCAGATGGAATAGTCTTGGTCTAGCCTTGACAGTTCCCTACATTTGCCTCTTTTATCTCCTTCCAACACATCAACTTCAAGAACTGACTGTTCACTAGCTGCATTAATTCTCTCATACCTTGACAGGTGCTGGGGAGTCGAATGTGTGCATATGTTACCTTCATGTAGTTGACAATTCGGGCCAGAACTCCAAACCTGTAGCCGGCACTACCCGAGAGAGCTTTGAGTTTGAAGGAACCATTACTGGAGTCTAAGAAAGAATGCAAGAGAAAAAAAAAAAAGAAAGATTACTAATCAAATAAATAAATACATCTTAATAAAAGATAATTTACTAGTTTTAATTCAACACCACATACATTATACCTGTGTTTTTTTTAAACGAATAAATGGTGCCCACTTAGACAACTGAAACACAGTTGATCAACAAAGATAGAGTTCAAATTTTTACCAATGCAGAAAATGTTTACCAAATGTTGGGACTGCAATTCAAATTGCATTTTTATTTTCTAACTTAAGGCCATGCAGCCACTTGCGTTAGATATCTTAAGTGAGTCATGGCTTTAACTTTGCTTTTGTTTGAAGTGAAATCTTCACAAAAATGTTTAAGTGGAAACCTACAAAGTGCACCGTGTTTCTGATAAAGCCCTAAGAATTTGAGTATTATGTGGCGCCTCCATTATTCTGTACACCTTCTGTAGAGAAGAACATTTCACAAGGAAGTTTCAATTAACGGCAAAATAATTGCTAGATGACAATTAATAATTAATAGGGACAGATGTGTTTAGACTAATATTTAATCAAACAATTTAGATAGATACAGATCGTTTCGTTTCAGCTTTATTTGTCATATGCATGTTAGCACAGGGACAACATTGCAATGAAATGTGATGAGAAGACAAGTAACTCAGCAATATAGTAAAAAAATATAACAATATAAAGTATAAAGTAGACAGGTAGATACAAGAAAGATACATACATATACATATATTATTCATCCCAGAGGGAAATTCTGTTTCCAGCAGTACACAAAAGCAAACTTAGATTAAATAAGATTAACTAAGAATAACCAAAAATATCTTAAAAGCAGATATACAACAAACATTATAGACAAATATGGTAACACTTAGAAGGTTTATATATAAACTTTAACATCATGCCTCAAAACAGCTTTACAGAAACTCAGACTCCTGATAAATAACATACAGAAGCTACCTGGTAAAAGAAAACTGTCGAATACAGTTCTCTGGTGCCAAAGTGAGGCTAACACTGGTGGCCCATTATTTATGAACCCAAACCCAGCCCTCCACTACAGGAGGATGGGAGGACAGCCAGTCAGAGCAGCCTTCATGAATTATTTATCAAACATGGGGGGGTGGGGGAGGACGGGGCTACTGCAGAGCGACAAAAAATGAGTGGTCTTTGTGTTGAGCGATGGAAAAACCAGCCAATAGTGTAGCAGCAGTATCTGAGGATGGCCTGGTGATACTGCTAGGAGGGGCAAAGGGAGCATGACAGTGGAAAAGATAGACAGACGGAAGGAGACAAACAGAGAGAGAGAGAGAGAGAGAGAGAACAAGAGAAAGGCGGGAAGGGCCAGACGCTGAGAGAGAGTGGGCCTGATTTTTCAGCATCCTGAAGGTAAAGACACACAGGTATGTTTTTTTCCATCACATTTGTTGGCACGTCAAGAACTAGCTCAGACAGCTAGCTCTACAAACACGCAAGCAGGATGGAGAAAGAAGCCGACATAGCAGTTACTGGAGCGAAACTGTATTATAGAACCAAACTGTATTATAAATAGACAACTGCACAGAAAGAATAGTGTCAAATGCTAACCTACTATTAGCAAATACTAATACTAACTATTCAACTGTGACGTGACAAAAAAGTCCGGCAAAAAATGCTTTCACTCAAACTAGCTGTTCAATCTGATGCATCGAATATTTTTTTTTTCTTCAAGTACAAACTAGGACTGTCAGTGGACACCGTGATATGGGTCCTTGCAATACTGATATCACAGAAGGCTGTATTATGAAAACGAAGCCTCTACTAATCACAAACTTGCTTTGAGCATCCCGATTAACGCAAAGATGAGTGTCTGTGGGTGTGCTGAGTCAAATAAGTCATGCGACCTAAATAACAGATGTAAATATGTAAATAGCAGATTGTCTTTTTCTGATGAAGATAATAAAACCCGAAGTCTGCCGATATTTGCAATTACATTTCTTCTTTTAAAATTACAAGGCTTCGAAATGGGTTGTTTTTAAATGAAGTTCTCACTTAAGGTGAAGATCTAACATTACATCGTCATGCCTAAAGTGTTCAAACACAGTATCCGACAGAAAGAGTTAAAACATGACAATGCAATGCAAATGTGTGCTGTCTCAGGTTAGACTGGATTCATTCATGGTCATCCATCCATCATTCTTGCCTGTAATTCAATGTGCTCATTAAAATACACCCACAGTTCCAGCACATCACACTCATTTCTTCTTAAAGCCACACACACTTTCAGTCTGTAATTTAAAGAAATGAATACAAAAGGATTGACACTGGTATTAAAATTTAAAACTGAATGATACTCATGCCTATTTTCTAAGATATACTGCAGCTGTAATATACCGCAATATAACACACACTATAGCTCTAGTCCAAATAGCACAACTACTGGTTTGAAATCACATGCAGTCAGAACAGCATGTCTAAACCCAAATATCAGATGCAAGTAAAAAAATAAATGAATAATTTTTTTTTTTTTTTAAAGAGAAAGAAAAGCAATTTATTCGACTGATTCAGGCTCTGGCACAAAGACACTGGCACCAGGCCTGGACTGGTGAGGGGAGCAGCACACACAGCACTCGAGCACCTTATGTGCTGCCTCAGTGGAGAGGAAGAGTCCTCAGGGATGAAGAAAAATGAAGAGCCATCTGTCTGTATGTTTCAAACAAGACTGCATAATGAGAGAAAGAGAAAAAGGCAGAACTAGAGAGAGAAAAAGAAGCTAACAGGGTAAGACAGACTCAGAAGGCCATTAGATGGGGTCTCCAAAATAACCCACTATTCCAGAAATAACAGGAGTTATAAATGTCACTACTGTATGATTCAATATGTAATAAAATCCACATCTGATGTCAACCTGAAATTAAAGTATATTAATATATACCTTATGAATCTGTAATGTGTGTGTATATATATAGATTTATATCAGAATCTGAAAACTGTATTTATCCCAGAGGAAATTGTTTGTATATGTGTGGGTGGGTGTGTGTGTGTACATACATATACATATACATATATATACACAT
>JBBJLS010113162.1:0-18586 GCA_037577275.1 Bryconaethiops microstoma
ACACACACACACACACACACACACACACACACACACACACACACACACACACACACACACACACACACAGAGTCTTTATGGAGATCGTCGCATCGCATTAACACTGCTGAGATCCCATCTGCAGAATATGACACGAAACAAAAAAGGGTCCAATTGAAAGTATCTACATGTTGGACAGCAGACAGCAGAAGTGCTGGTTGTGTTTCTGGTTTTTGGAGTTTTTGGTTCTGTGTGAATTTGCAGTTTTAATGTCATGATTTTGGTTCAGTTTTCTATACTGCAGACCAGAAGTCTGTTCACGGACACCACATCAGATCCAGAAGCGTATTTGTGTCCCACAAGAAAAGCTATCTGATCTGATTGTTTAAAATAAGAAAGAATATAGAGCAGCAATCTTAATTTCACTCCACTGCTCAATCACAGTTGTTCTTCATTTGTCCATGATGAGGGAATTCATTAGGATCAAAAAGTGAACTGTTTTATACTGACAGTGTAAGCGTGGCTAGTTAGTTGTGATGTGCAGTTCAGGGTTTATTATGACATGCACCCACATGACCCATAAACGTAAGGGCAAACCTGCCCTGCCCGACCCATAAAACTGTTTGTTCATTAACAACCCAACCTAACCCACATTGTTTCTGTAGTGTTTTTATAATTAGGTCTGAACAACCAGCCCGAACACATAAAGTGTCAGTTTGGCTAGACATTAAAAAAATTAAATTAAAAAAATTTTGACCGGATCATAAGCTGTTTCACTTGCACATTTTTTCTTTTTGTCTAGCTTTTGTACAAATCAGAATCCGAAAACTATATTGATATCGGAGGAAATTGCTTTTCCTCCCACAGTTTTCATTTGCAAGTCGTAAATGGTTGAAAATGATACCATGAAAACTCATGCAGCCGAGGTATAACGTTTCATGATGGATTCGATTTTCAATCAGTTACGACCTGTGAATGAAGATGTGGGAGAAGGGCAGGTTGTACAAAAGCTGGGCAGTATGACGATGCCCATTATTATCATGGCAATTTATGTCACAATAAGTTTTTCTGACCATTTTGCAGGTATAAAGAATGGTATAGTCAGGCGTAAACACAGCACAACACACAATGTTAACAGTGTAATTTTTTTTTCTCTGCATTTAACTCATTTAACCCATTTAACCCATTCACCAAGTGAAGCAGCGGGCAGACAGGAACACAGCGCCCGGGGAGCAGAGTGTGGGGACGGTACTTTACTCAAGGGAACCTCAGAGGTGACACCAGCAGTGTTGGGATCTGAACCCCCAACCTTCTGATCTCAGGGCACACTCCCTAGCCACCAGCCGCCCCATCAGTACCTAAGGGATGCACCTGACTGCCTGCATCATTCGTTTATAGCACAGTGCAGTGTTGGTAATGAATAATAAATGATTTCCTCTATTGACAGTATTTTTAAATGTGGCACCACTTTGCTCCTATATATCAGGTGTCAGAAAAGAGAAATAATGTGACTTATTGCGTATTGTGAAGATATGTGAAATTATTATATGTTGTAATATTGTTAAATAGAGGTGTTACAAAGTATTGAAATGTGTTACATTGCAATACAAAAATGTGAAAATGCATTGTGGAGATCCATCATTCTGTTAGTTGTTTATAGTGTTATAGTGTTATAGTGTTAAACCACCCAGACTCCCCATTTTATACCTCAGATTTCATGAAGAAAAAAAATGGTCATCACTACTTCATTCCAATTTTATTATCGCAATTATTGTATCATGTCCACTCCAGTTTTGTTCCTGGTGCCACCTGGTGCCACCGTTAAATGAAAAATAAG
Source organism: Bryconaethiops microstoma (assembly GCA_037577275.1). Taxonomy (NCBI): domain Eukaryota; kingdom Metazoa; phylum Chordata; class Actinopteri; order Characiformes; family Alestidae; genus Bryconaethiops; species Bryconaethiops microstoma. The sequence goes on from JBBJLS010113162.1 coordinate 1,817, forward strand.
TAACCCAAAGTAGCTCAAGCACAGTGGGAATACTGTCCCTGCAGATGTTACGGGTTTTCAAATTCCTCAGCAGATGTTTAGATGTTGCATGCTGCAGGTGGTGGATAACACCTGTTTACATTGCCTTTACATCAGAGGCATAAGTAGAATACTAAAACAACATTTCTGTGAGAAAATGCAAAGTGTGATTATGTGGTTGCTATAAATGTTTTTGGAGACACCCAAACATTGGTTTTATGGATAAAAAAAAAAAAAAAAAAAAATTGTATCGGACCGCCTCTTCTGACCCCGTGTTTTACTGCTCAACCAATGAGGGGGGGCGTTAACTTGCTGTCTATTACCAAGCCGTTTATTGTTAAGGACTGCTGAAAATGGGTGGAGCGAAGCGCTCCTGCCTGAAAACCGGTGGGAAAAGTTCATAAATTCGCACTGACAGGCTGATTTATTTTTTAATTAAACCACAACAAGTGACTCTTGTCTTTTTTTTTTAAAGCTGATCTGAGCTTTGGTGTTTCGAAGTCTGTTTGAGTCTGTGTCTTTAGCTCTGTTAGACTGATTTTTTGCTCCATGTTTTGCCACTTTCTGACCACCATATCCATGACATCACAGACTTTCTCTCCACTACACACTTTTTAGGCAACTCGCCCCTCCATTCTTTCTCCCCACACATTACAGAGGTGACTTGGCCATGAAAATTGCATTTTTAAACAATCAAAAATCTGAATACACGCTCACTACATCGGATGTTAACTGATGTTTTGGTGTTGGAACCATGCCAATATTTCAAAAACTGTAGCAGGAGAAGAGGTCCAGCTATAGTAATGTAGTAGTAGTAATAATAATAATAATAATGCTCCCGTAATCACACTAACAAAGGATCTGACATGGATCAGGCTTAATACAGCTGCTCCATTCGAATATGCTTAAGCGGTTCTGGTCCTGCTCCTTTGCATTTGATCTGACTAGTGCGTAACTAGCTCTTGAGGCTTGATGTTGGAAATGTTTAGTTTTGTTTATCTGTCTTGCCTCCATGTCCTGTTAAATGGTACTGAAGAATGCTTAGATCTTCCACGTTCCCCAGGGGGGTTCATTCATCTTTCCTGAACGGCGCATCAAGTGCCCGTAATGGATCCAGCGGAAAGCTCTAATCTCATACAGCAGATATCATCCGCCGGTGTCTCTCCCCGACGAGAATCAACTTATCATCCGACCTTGGGGTCTTTCCTCACTTGTTTCAGGAGCCGCCACTCCTTTCAGACTCAGATTTGATTTTTTGTTCTAGATGGGTCTGGCTGTCTCATGGTGCCATGTGCCTCCCATTATTGGCCCTTTCATCTGTCATGGCTCTGCTAGCGTCTGGGAGAAGAGTGTGTGATTGATGCTAATCGCTCCGCTCGGAGCGACACAGCTCGGACGTTTAGCTCCTGCTCCGGCTGACCAGGCGCATTATTGTCGAAGTGGATTCCTTCTGTCGTGCCATTCTTGGCCGCCACTGGTGCTGCAGTTTGGGACTTGGACCATGGCTGTGAAAAGAGTATATAAGTACCGATCAGATTAGGTTTACAGGGGGAAGTGCAGTAATGTAAAATAATAATTAGCCGGTTGCCTAGTGATTTGGGCATCCGCCCTGCGATCAGGAAGTCATGGGTTCGATTCCCAAGACTGCTAAGCACCCCTGAGGTTCTCTTGAGTAAGATACGTCCCCACACGCTGCTCCCCGGCGCTGTACAGAGCAGTGTTCCTGCTGGACTGGAGTTGATGTAGAACTTCGTAGTGCAGTGGTTCTAAATGTTGTAAAAGATATTTATGCGGTTATTCAGATTCTAAATTGACCGTAGGCGTGAGTGTGTGAGTGACTGGTTTGTATATGTGTGTTGAGTCCCCGCCTCGCGCCTGTAGACCCCGGGATAGGCTCTGGGTACCTAGTGAGGATTAAGCGGTTATAGAAAATGAATTATAGAATAAATTAATGTGGTTATTCAGACAGATTGCAAAACACTGTTGGAAGTGTAGGAGGTGATAAGACTTGCTGTGTTGCACAATGGAAAAAAAAAATCCAATTTTTAAATGAGGTTGTTGCGACCCAGACATATGCATATGGCATATGGTTTTATTGATTGATCTAATAATGGTAGATAGAGCTTTTAATTAGAGAATTAAAGCGTTCTTGCCCTCGTGGCAGTGTGGCTCGCCTCAGCCCAGTCGAGCTGACCTACAGTCCCACTTCATCGATCGCAGAGACCTTGGCCTTTGTGTCTCTTAAGGCAGCTGAAAATGCATAAACACTTTTACTGAGTCCCTCTTAAAGATGGGCTAGTCAGCTGTTCTGCCTTATCAGAGGTGATTTATGGCCCTCAACTCTCAGACGGCAGTCTGGAATCAGAAGAGCAATGCCACAGCTTGCACTGCGCTTCGAAACTGAAAGCATATACACCTACACACCTACTATATACACCTACCGCAACATAATATACACTATATAGTAAAGCAGTAGTTAGATAACAAGTATTTACAATATTATCTGTCAGCTAAGACAAGTGGGGAAACTAGAAAATTGCTCTATGCTAATATACATTTTCATTACTCTTCGCTACTAGGATTATGGTAATACCAGACTTATTAAATAAGTCACCAGTATTAAGGAAAAAGGAAAAAGAGTGCATAGGGTAAAAAGTGAGATTTAAACTAAGTTACATTTATAAAAGTGCTGTATTTTTGTGCAAGTGTTATGAAAGGCAGCAGAAAACAAGAACATTTTTGGCTTCTTTTTAAAACTTTAAACAGTTGAGGCTGGTGGGCTCATTTAGTTTCAGATCAGGGCACCAGTAACTGACCACCTTCCAGATTTATATTTATCAGACATTTCAGAGAGATATTTGGGGCCAAATCATTGAGTGACATATTAACAATGAGTCATACTTTAAATTCAGTTTAGTATTAGATCTACTGGACTAATCTGTCTTTAGTTGGTTCTGGAACTCTATCTGCAGCGTTTTGAATATGCTGACGCTGTCTAATGGTCTTTTTGGGGAGTCCAGTGAGAAGAGTACTGCAATAGTCAGCCCTTTAGATTATAATCGCATGTGTATGTTTCTCCATATCTTGCTGTGATGCAAAATCTCTAGCCTTAGCAATGTTTTTGAGATGCGAGATTGCTGATTTAGTTTAAATTTGTGTGGCCACTGAAGCTAAGATGCCCATCTGTGATTATATTTTTTAATATAGTTTTCATTGCCACTGATTCGAGATAGACATTATTTTTGCCATCTTCCTACTTTGTTCCCAAACCGAGCTATCTCTGTCTGTAGGACGTTTTGGACTGAAAGCAGAACTGTTCACAATTTTACAGCTAAATTTATTGTCATTTTTAAATGAATTCCAAACCTTTTACATGTTAAATAAGTAAAACAAGTAGCTAAATAAAGAAAAGATGATTAACGTTGAAATTAGGAAATACTGTATAGCCTAACATTTCATTACACTACATTTAGAACAAATACAAAACAAAGTTATAATCTGTGTTCATTGTTTTCAAGAACACAAACAAGGCTGAATGATTTTAGAAAATAATTGCTGTTAGTCTAACAAGTATTGCGATATCTATATTTAAACACAATCGATGTCCAGGCCTGTTATCAAAAAGACAGACACAATTTAGAAGGTCCCTTAGAATGAAGGTCCTGGTTTTTCTTGGCTGTGATGTAAATTTGTCTAACATTATCTAACATTATCTAACAATATATAGGAAGTTCAAAACTGTATGTACTGCAAAATGGCAAAACCTAAGAACATTTGCATTATGTGGACAATCTTTTAAACTTTTTTTTTTTTTTTTTTTTTTTTTTAATGAGATGAGAAAGTGTGACGAACAATTTTTAAAAACCATCTATTGAAAGGTTCTATAGGGGTCCAAAAGTGGTACTTGTAGTGTTGTGCTCCAAATCACCCTTTTAGGAATGTGGACAAAATAAAGTGTCAGCCTGGTGCTATCTTAATGAAATAAAGTACACATCTCAATATTAACAAGTGTTGGTTTTAATACATTGTTCAAATTGTATTACCTCCATTGACCTCCAGTGCATAATCTGGACCTCCAGGATTTTGCGAAAGGGGACAGCTGTATAAAATTAAGATTTTACAGATAATCCAAGATAGCATGAACAGCTACACCCTGGGACACCAGACTGTGCTCCCTGCATGAGTCTGTGCTCTGATAATACTCACAAATTGTCCATTAAAGATGATGAGTGCAGTGTGCAGGCGTTACTCACCTCACTGCTGAGAAAAAAGGATCCAACTTCCACCAAACTGTTTCTTTAATGGATCCAGCATTTTGGTTTGAACGCCTCCTTAATTTATAGCAGTTTAAACTGAGTTGCTGGTTCAGTGATTTCTGGCTGGCTGTCAGTATTGTGCACGGTATATTGATTTAAACTTGAAGTGTATGTGTCCTCGCCTGTTTTTCAGATAGTTAGAGTGGTTTTAAGAGATGTATTTTGGTAAATGGCCTGATAGTTTGGGTATTATGTTCAATAGAGCTTAAAACTTACGTTTTGTGGCAATTTTTTCTTATAAATAAAAAGAAAATTGGTACAGAACTTGCCTCTCTTCTGCCGTCTGGCTGATGGTATGGAAGCTCAGGTTCTGGTCCTGTTACTCAACTTGATAAGCCATAATTTACTCACTCAGTGTGGTTGAATGTTGCTAACTGTCTCCTGTGCAGTAATATACGTAAACGTATAGTGCAGTGTTGATGTTACGCTTTACATCCCTTTCTCACTTTCCTGTTGCACTGCTGTTTTGTCTGTTTACTGTATTGTCTCAGATTAACATCCCATTCACACTATTGTTACATCGCTTTATTGTCTGTTGTATTGTTTCTCTCATCCCTTACACTTTGTTCAGTGCTGTAACTGCCTCCTGTGCAATAATAATCTTACTTACGGTGCAACACCAGTCACTCCAGAAGGTTTGCATCCTGTTCACACTATACTGTTTGTTTGGTTGTCTGTATTGTTTCTGTCGTAACTTAAACTTGTTGGAAATCGAGTGTTGCTATATGTTGCACCGTGGTTCATGGAAAAACGTCTCATCACACTCTGTTCACAGCTGCTGATGACAGTTAAGTAACCTTGAACCTGTAGTACAGCCGGTATTGAAATCAGTAAGAACTGCTCTGTTAGTGCTAATGGAAGTGTTTTGTTGTTGTTTTTTTTGTTTTTTTTAACGTTGTTTATCACACCACATTATTTGGCTCCTAAGTGGGCGTTTTTGTTTTGTATAGCACCTTTTGGTGTCTGTCTGCTCATGCATGTGGGTGGCGTTCCGGTTGTAATGCCCCTGGCACCAGTTTCCAGCAGCATGCATCACCTGGACAGGTGCTGTCACCAGGCTGGAGTCAGTCTATGTTAGGAGGGGAGAACACACTCAAGTCAAATCTCTAGTGAATGCACAAGGATGCCTCTGAAAGTATGCATGCATGGTCGTCTAATGGTACGATCTGCTTTACTCCTGAACTGTAACTTTGCTTTGTGAAGGTTACAGCACTTCATTAGATTCAAGTGGAATTGGACTTACATTTTAAACATTTCCTGATGATAAAGATACTGGACCCATTTAAGAGCTTTTAGAATGGGAAGGATATTGCATTGGAGTATTAATACTGTGGTGCACTGATATAAGATTAGGAGGCTGAGCCTATATCTGATATTTTTCATTTAAAACTCCAGAAATTTGAAATACATCTACATGCAATAGGAAATATCACATTTGATTCTATAAGCTTAAAAATGAGACTTTGTGAATTCAAATATTGGTTTGAAACATCGGTCAAATCTAAATATCTTTCCAGTGCTGCTGATAATATTTTCAACCAAGTATTGTAAATTAATGAAAGAGTGTAGTTTAACATTTCCAAGGTATAATTAATTATTTATATGTTTTATTTTTTATGTATAAAACAATAGTGAGATGCACACTTTACACAGACACACTCCCACACATTACAAAAGCAATAAACAGAAAAAAAATAATGCAGTCTTTTATTATTTTTTTCCATGGCTGTAGATGTAAAAATGGAAGGAAAATCCACTCATTACAACGTTCATGTACCGTAAGCTAAGAGAAACGCTTTTCACAACCACATTTCACTTTTTTAGCTGTGAGGACCAACATGAAGTAACATAGGATTAGAGCAAGATGGACCCGGTAAGTAGATATCATCAGCTAAAAGCTAACAGCTGTTAATATTCAGAGGCTTTAAGTTCAAATCTCTAAAGAAAGTCACTGTAAAACTACAGCACACAGACACACCGTCCATTAAAGCTTCCGCTCTACATGTTATGGAACGCTGACTTTCGTATATTCTGACATCAAGAACTGCCTCTGAATAAAGAAAAAAACACGACATTATCTGACCAGGCATACATCACATTTCTGGAGATGAAAACCGTTTTCATGTATGACTAATGCTGGACAGAATTAATGTTTTTTTGGGTTTTTTGATGTTCAGGCTGCAGAAATTGCCCTGCTCCAGTCAGATGTGCTGAAAAGGCCATTTTCAGCTGCCAGTCTGAACAAGGTCTATTTTTAATAGACTTATATGTATGTATGTATGTGTGTGTGTGTGTGTGTGTGTATATATATATGTACACACATATATATATATATATGTGTGTGTGTTTTTTGAACCAAAAAACAAAATGTTCTTCTCTGTAAATTAACACAACACATTATCACATCTTTAACCACTTTTCTAGTACAGCAGAGCTATTATCAAAAAATAAATGTAAAGAAATCCAGGACAGTAAGCCAAAAATAATGCAATGATCTAGATTCAATTTCAGAATAAATTAGACCACAATCAGTGCAACCAGAAGCTTCTTCCAAAAGTAGCCCAATTAATATTATATGCTGCATGTTAGCACCTTTTAATGAATGGTTAGTGTTGACAACGTTACAGGAGTATATTCATTATGTACTGTATTTTCAGCCTGAGATGAAACTGTAGGACAGTTGTTTGTTGTTAATTGATTTGGTTAATTACACTGATTGGGGATTATAAGGGATCAGATAACAGAAGATGTTCAACAGTGTATTATCTGACTATTTCACCCTTTTCGGTGCAGATAACGAGAGCTGACTGATAGACCTGTGCTGTCACCGACTGACACCGCCTATTTTTTAACTGTGTACTTGGTGTGGCTCATCATAACTCTAGATAACGCACTATTGGAAAATCTGGCTTCTGGCGGCTGTTCTGAAATATCACACCTTCTCTCTCAGCTTCTGCAGTTCATGTTCTATCCTTTTTTTTACCGCAGTTTCTGGGAAGGACACCTTAAATCTTCAGGCCTAGTAATAAATGACATGCTTGAAAAACATGAATTATTGCGGCTGTGGACGTTGGAGCAGCTGAGTTGTGTGTAAATGTCTATATCAGGCCATGTTGTAGACTTGTCCGTGTATGATGGATCGCTCCAAATTGAGCTTTATGCGTCTATTATGAATAAGAGACGTGCTCTCTGGTTGCCCGACGCCAGCCACAAATCAAGAAGAAGGGAAGAAGCGACGGTGGTTGATATACGCCCATTTAAAAGACTTCACAGATGAAGTCGTGTGTTTGACCTGCTCAGGAACCCTTTTTGTTAAAGACTTACAGGCCACTCAACTATTTACGGTCTCCAGACCTGGTCTTAAACACCTCTCGAATGCAGAATCGCTGCTGTTCTTTGGGGCCGTGCCTTTCCTGCAGGTCAGCACCTGGCTTACCGAGCTCCTCATAAATCACTCATGAGAAAGAAAATGACCCTGCCATTTCCAAATCTGGACTTGTTTTGGGACAGAAATGTGCTTCTCAGCAGTAAAAGTGAGTTAGGAATTAAACTTGAAATTGAAAATGTAAAAATTCAGACGACAAAACTTTTTATTTTTATGCCACTTACTATTATGATGAACTCTTTAATGTTTTTGTTCTGTGGATGGATATCGAGAGCCAGTCCCTGACTGATCAGTACCAAAATATGGATACACTCCTGGACAAATGGTGCTCATGCAGCGTTAATGTATTCTAGCGGTTTTCAGACGGTTGGTGCTGAATGAGAGCAGCGGAGGGACGGGAGTGGCGATCCACTCGTCACATTAGTTGAGCAGAACATTTGTACGTCAGTGCTTAAGTCGTCCACATCTGTTCTTCATACCTGAAAAGCTAAACATAAAACAACATCTGCTTTTAACCAAGTTACTGCCAGCTAAGTTACACACCTTAACAAGTAAGGAAAAGCAGTTGAGTGTAAGTGCCTGAGGGTTTTTTAAATGTATTTATTTTTTAATATATAGGAAAAGATGCATAAATTATAACGATACCCATTCCTAATGTGTTTATGTGAAGGAAACGCTCCTCTGTCTGATCTGAACACCTTGCTATGGGCAGGATCTTCATCTTGCTCTCTCTAATGCTTCAGCAGTGCACACCTGAGATCAGTGAGCTCCTGAAACAATCCCAGAAACGATTGTGAAATCATAATTAGGGCCGTCTGGGATCTGGTTCCCTCTGTTGTACGGGTAGCATGGCAGATCCGCTTTGATTTTGGAGAATGAACAGTAATGACCTCCAGTGACACCTCAACAGGTTCTCACATGTTCAGCCGAGGAGAAAAGATCTTGTGTAGAAGATCTCATCCCCCCCCCCCCTTCCTCGCTAACCTCCTCCTCAGACATGGAACACCTCCAGATTTAATCTACAGTGTCTAAAAAAATATCTTTGTAATACCAAGGCCGAGTATTTAACAGGACGCGTGTTTTCAGATGCAGGTCTCCGTGCGTGACCAGTGTTGTATGGGTGGAAATAAAAGTGGTGGGTTTTCTCAAAAGGCTCAGAATAACGTGTTTAAATATTAAACATCTGAACCTACTAAAGAGCAGCTTACAGCTAAATGCATTTTACATTATTTTTTAATCAGCTTAATTACAATTTCAGTGTAATTAAGCTGCCAACTAAAATATAAATACTTTTCTGTCACTTTTTTACTCTTAGACTAAACTTTGTGTCCTCATACCACCTCACGGATAACACACATGCACCATAGAGTTCCTCCTAAAGGAATAGTACTCCATTCACAATATGACCAATTTTAATCTTCATCCAGTGTACACATGAACCTCATCCCTTAAATCGATTTATTAAAGTTAAGGAACGATTTTGATCTTTAAATCTTTATTATTATTATTATTATTATTATTATTATTATTATTATTATATAGAAGGAAAGAAAAATCAGGAACTGAAACGGGATCCTTGATGTGTAGACCATTTAAAAATTAAACTAACAGCAGGAACTCAAATGCTCAAATTGAAGAACAGGTGAACAGGAAGACTGTAGTTGTTTCAGTGAGGGGCTACAATTGTGGACTCCATCGCAGCAACATAACGTGTCTTTTGCTGCACTATTAATACACAGCTGCCACCTACTGGATGTATTTGGAACTACAGTACAGTAAAGATTTAAAAGTTTAGTTTAAATTTATAGGGTACATAACAATGTATAAATGTTGTGTAAGAATGTGACTAAAGCAGATCTAGCTAAAAAGGAGCCAAGGGGCATCACAGACATGAGACAAAGCCCCCGAAAATCGACTGTAGTCAAACAGGACCGGTGAGGTAAGAGTTGTGGGACGACAACCCAGCATTCCAGTTTACTTCAATTCTTTATGCCCATAAACCCCTAACTCTGCATCCTTCATCTAACGGTGTCAAATAAAGTTATAGAATTTGGTAGGGATGGTCACGTCCATACCAATATCCAGTAATTACTGAATTGTCCCTCTGTTTGGAATAAAAACACTCTGTTTGGAAGACACACCGTTTACAGTTCTGTTACTCCACTGTGAGTCCCTCCTTCCTAACCCAGTATTGTTATAGGATCGGCTTTGCTGTTTCTTGCTGATGTGTGGAGTGGTGGTGGCCTAGTGGTAGGATACTTGCCTCTGGACCAAGAGGTCGTGGGTTTGAATCCTACCTTCAGCACCACCACTGGGTTCCTTAGTTGCTCCAGGAGACTGCCCCCTGTAGGTAGGGAATGGAAGTCGCTTTGGATAAAAGCGTCTGATAAATGCCATAAATGTAAATGCTGTGTTGTAAATGTGATTGGCTGAAGCTGAAGCCTTTAAGAGGAGCGAAAGTTTGGTCCAGTAGTTTGTGTAGCTGTAGACGAGAAGGAGGACATCTTTATAGCAACAAATCTGTGCATGGAAATATGGAAGACATTGCGTGTGGTGTTGATTCAGTATGAGACTAGTGTTCCATGGTACCATGGTATACTGATACTCGAAAAGTACCCTGAGCACTAGGCAGCTGGTGGCTTAGTGGTTAGGGAGTTTGCCCTTAGGTCAGAAGGTTGTGGGTTTGAATCCTTGGACTGCTAGTGGCACCACTGAGATACTATCACTTGAGCAAGGTACCGTCCCCACACTCTGCTCTCCGGCGCCCCTTGTTGGTGGCAGCCCCTGCTTCACTTGGGGATTGGGTGAATTTCACGTTGTTCACTCTGTGTACTGTGGTGTGATGTGTTCACGCGTGACTATAAGGGCCCACTTTACTTTGCCACGTCCTTGTATTTATGATGCAGGTATAGTTAACAGTACTTTTAGGGCCTGTTTCCCAGACAGGGATTAAGCCTAGACTTGGACTACCCTTTCCTTTTCAATGGAAAATCTCTGTTCACAGCACTACATAATCCTGGACTAGACTTAATCCCTATCCAGGAAACCAACTCTTAATGTTTAGATGGAAATGAAATTTTTAGATCATTGGTTTGTAAAGATGACAGTACCTGCCTTAAAATGTACTTCAAGGTTCCAGACTGGTAACACATTAAAAGAAAGAATTTCTTGTGTTCTGTGATCACGGTCTTTGTTATTGGTTATGTAGATGACAGTACCAGCCTGTAGGTACACCAACCCCCCCCCCCGTATGTACCATGTACATGTACTTTAATGTTAATATACGAAAGATGTTACTGATGCACTATAACTGGAATAAAGTTACTGCTTTTGAGTTTCCATCAATGTCAAAATCAAACCTACGACCTTGCTCTCAAAATCCAGACAAAACAAGCAGGTTTTCAGCCGACGCTATGTCTGAGTCTCATTAACCAGAGAATTATTAAAAAGCTGGGGGGCTTTGTATTAAAAAGGCCGTACCCCCTGCTGTAGCGTTCATAGTTCTGGAAGCTGTCAAGTTTGTATATTCAGTGCATTTTTAAATAAGTCTGAATCAGACCAAGTAGAAACAAAGAATCAAATAATTTATGTTTGAGAACAGATTTCTGTCCCTGTTGGGGCTCGGTTTGGCACTCGTGTCTGGTTCCTAATCTTCCACCTCCGAGTCCCGTGTTAAGCTCCCTAAAGAGAGACGCTTCAGTGGAAGTCTCAGAGTACATGTATGTCTTAATCAATAATACATACTTAATCAATTTCCCAGTCTCCTGTCAGCCTGAGGTTCCTGATTAATTCCACTCTGCTCACCGGAATTACTGTTCATCTGAACTTGACTCGGTTGACACATGAAATCAATTATTTCTAACTGGGTCAAGTAGTAATATAGCCTCCACCCCTGGATCCGTCCACCCTGTCTCAGTGCGCACCAGAGGAATTAGGGAGGCTTTCTCATATTTGAGCTCCAGGGAAACAACAGTTAATGGAATTGGTCCTCTAGGTAAAAGCCTGTCTGTCTGTTTTAAGCCAAGAGACTGATTTCATGAAGCTTTGCCTTAATCAGTTTCTGACCTCTTCCTATTATTCACCAGTGTTTGTTCCTACGTTTGGTTTGATTATTTGTATTTTGCAGTGGTCTGGGTTTGTTAGAGGCATCACCCACTGTACATTAGACAGGTATTAGAGAATGGAATGCACACTGATATCTCAGGCCGAGCAGTAAGTCTGCAAATAATATTGCAATATTTTTAGTGCATATCACAATACATCAAAAGTATTTTACTATTTAACATGCTCAGTTTAACCTTTTGATGCACAGAACTATACCAGTATGATGATTCTAGTCTCTGCTACATGTGTCTGCGTTCAGAAACAGAACATTTTATTGATCCCAGAGGAAATTGCTTATTCCTCCAGGATCAATAAAGTTTTCTGTTTCTGATTCTGCACTCTTGCTTAGTTTAATTGGTGGTTTCTTTTGGAGTGATTTAAAAAACACATTTCAAAAACACATGTCTCACCTGTATATGTCACACACATGTGGTGTGTGTGTGTGTGTGTGTGTGTGTGTGTGTGTGTGTGTGTGTGTGTGTGTGTGTGTGTGTGTGTGTGTGTGTGATGTAGGTATGTAGGTTTTTCCTCGTTGTGACTGGGAGCCAAAAAGAATGACACTTTGCACTCAGTGTTCACAATATTGTCACTGAGTATGTTTGATATATCACCCAGCCCTACCAGGACCTGTGCTGTAGTTTGAACACAGTTACTGTCTTTCAGGCTGCACTGAACTGCCCTCTCCTGGACCGATTCACTGTTTATTTCCATTAGTGGACCTGGGTACTAAATTCTGTCAACACGAGTGTGTGACTTTAAGTGCCAGCTTTAAGGAAATGAAAGAAGGAAGTAAGGAGAGAAACTAAAGCTGACGGAGGAATGCAGTGTCAAGTCTGTTGAACGTAGGAGGTAGACTGTGAGAACCCCAATAGTGAATTTTGAACAAACTTTTTGGACAAATATTAAGAGCCGTGCTTGTTCCTTTGCCTTATTCTCGTGGCTCCAAAAGCAGAGTTCAGACGCCGAGCATATCTTGGCCGATCGACTGCATTTGGAGTAAAAGGGAGAAATATTGTGTAATTAGTTCTGTTGTGAAAACATCACTGTAAGGCCTCGCTGGAAAGGGAAAATACAGCCATGAAAAAAAATAAGAGACTGCTTTTTTTTCCTGGTTATTACTTTTGTAATGTGTGGAAGTGTGTCTGAGTAAAACGTGCATGTCACTATTGTTTTCTACACTATTGACCACATCTGATTCAAAATTCCATACAAAAAAATGTTTGGAGAAAAAGTTTCAATACTACATATAAATGCAGAGTGTGTGCATGTGTGACACTACTGCACACACACACACACACACACACACACACACACACACACTACTACACTCATACAAACACAGACACACACACACACTACTGCACTCACACACACACACACTACTGCAATCACACACACACACACACTACTGCACTCTCACACACACACACTACTGCAATCACACACACACACACTACTGCAATCACACACACACACACACACACACACACACACAGACACTACTGCACTCCCTTACACACCCACACTGCCTCAAACTCTACAAACAGTGAACAGAAATAAAGGGAAAAGTGCTCTCTTATTTTTTCCATTGCTGTATATTTATAAGTAAAGAATATTGAGTGTATTTTCATTAAATATTAAGTGAGTAACATGAAAACGTAGAAAATCTCAACACTTTTGAGTGGAACTGTACGTTCGGACTACTGTCGGTGTGCATGTCCCTGCATTGCCTGAGCCAGCGCTCCGTACTCTAATGACATATCTGGGCTTTATGACATGCAACTTCCATTTCAGACTCCAGGAGTCACCTTGACGAGAAGCGAGCGCCCGGAGAACATCAACATCGATACACCAGGACTATTCGGGGCAGCGGACAAGGATGATACGGCCTGATTTAGAAGGGCGGTATATACAGAACTCCACCGTTCCCCTCCACATGCTGACGCTGGGGATTTATAAATAGAACGTTAATAAAGTGGAGAGTGAATTACAGAGGACGGAGAAAGAAAGGGACCGTGTGCGAGAGGGAAAGTGAAGGAGGGAGAGTAAATATTCGCGGTTTCCACTTGTGTGTTTCAGCAATCGCCTCTCGGCGGGTGGGGGAGGGGTGTAGGGGGCCTGACAGTGGGTCAGGGTCGAACATCTTCCTTTCCTGAAGCTCCGACAGGAACATAACGTGACCCCGTTACTGATAAATAAAACACTGTACGAGTCCCCGCTCCGGGGGACAGGACAAGAGAGCTCGTCTCTGGCCCGCCTGGTCTTTCTCCACTCGACATCCAGCCCCCCACCTCCGCGGGGGAGGTCCGCCCTCATCCTCCCGCGAGGCCGGAGGGAGGTTAGGAAGACCTTTCAGTCAGACTGATAATGAGGCGCCTTCCAGGGTGCAGGACTGTTAATTCATGGCTCTGTTGGATGGATGGATGGATGGATGCACCACTACTTAGAATAAAATTATTCTTCTTCCATTTCATTCCATTTTATTTGTTTTTTTAATAAAAAGCACTCTGAATGACCTTTTATATATGAATATGTGTTTTATAAATCACTTGACTTGACTAATTCTCCACTGTGTTCCATCCAGGGATGCACCGATACTAGTGTAATCTCTCCCAGTACTGAATCTGATACCAACATACTACTAATCCAATTATACCCCCTGTGTGGGCCACTGGTTAGTGAGAGGCAAGGTGGCAATTCAAATTCTGTTGGTTAGGGAGTAGCCCCTGTGATTGGAAGGCTGTGGGTTCGAATCCCAGGACTGGCAGAGGTACTATTGAGGTTCCCTTGAGCAAGGTACCACTCCCACAAACTGCTGAATTTTGCACAAGTGCAATTTTATGCCCATTTTTATGCTTATTTTTTCCCTAATATATAACAGCAACTGTGCATAAAATTTGCATAAGTGTCTACCGAAGCCAGTGTAATCTCTCCCAGTACTGGCTCTGATACTAACGTACCACTAATCTGACATACATTTTTATTGTAGAAAATACAGTCAAATGCAAATGTTTTAACAACCCCAGTCAGATTACATGTTCTGTTGAATTTCAAAGTAAAACAGAATGCACTTAAATGTGGACATTTTCTGCACAACTTCTGCACAGTTTTGCATTAACATACTGTAAAAAATGACAAACTATAAAATGTGTCACATTTTACATCTGTTTTTCTGCTAAAATGTTAAATTTGGCACAAAAAACAGTGACTGTGTATTAAGTTGTGCATTAGTATAAATAAGTAAGCATAAATGTGCACCCTCTGTATAGGATGGGTCCTGATGTGCGATTTGACGAAGGGTGCACAAACTTTCGCACATGACTGTACATATATAAAAAGATTCAACTACAACTTATTCAGCTCAAGTGTATGATGCTGTGAAAATAAATGTATCCAGAATGATGATCAGAGCTGTACGCCACCAATAAAACATTCAGAATGAAGTTTCAACAGCTTCACAGTAATAAAGCAGCGATTTAATCTCAGACAGAAAACTTCAATGGATCATTACAGTGTATTATTTATCAGTGAACAACTTGTTTTCCAACCAAGCTGAACCGAATGAACTAAATAAAACATCTCCATGTGCCTTCTGGTGCCCAGAATATGACATTTACACTGCAATCCTCATTATACGAGCTACTATTGAATAAAGCGTTCATGACAAGTGATTCCAGACTTTTGAATGCGAGTGTAGGTTCTGCTTATTCTTCTGAACACCTCATTGTGTGGAATAGCTTGGTGTCATTCCTTTACATGTAAGGAAACATGATGCTGTACTTATAGCCTTAGGCCTTAACTATAAAAGAGAAAAAAAATAACAAAACAAACACATTAGAAACAAAGGAAATGTACGACAAAAGTATGCAATTTCACAGGGACTAATAAACGGTTCTGGATTGGGTTTATCATACCGTGTGCAATACACCATCTGATCCCACCCCATTCATTAAACGGTCCGTTAATTCAGTAAAAGCAGAGTAGCTGGTTTTCCCATCCTCAAAGCGAGGCCCTTCGAGTAAACACGACACGAAATCCTTCACATCTGCATCGATATGTTAGTGATTCTATAGTAACTATACCCAGCCTTTGTGTATATACTATAGTGTATTTCGTATTGAGTATTTTCTTCAGTTTTTTACAAATCAGATTTATTTAGACTTTATATTTTAGACTGTTCTTGTCTTTGTGTCTGTGTGACTGTGCAGGAGCAATTTCCTCCAGGCCTGACATCAGGATCTGATATCAGACAGAAATAAAAGACTGAATCAGAACCCGTCCTTTACCAGATCAGTCCATCCATTCATCTAAATTAATCATCTATCCATCCATCCAACAATGAATCCATCCCTCCAGTCCATCCCTCCAGTCCATCCCTCCAGTCCATCCCTCAGTCCATCCCTCAGTCCATCCCTCAGTCCATCCCTCTTTTCCATCCCTCCAGTCCATCCCTCTTTTCCATCCCTCCAGTCCATCCCTCCAGTCCATCCCTCCAGTCCATCCCTCCAGTCCATCCCTCCAGTCCATCCTTCAGTCCATCCTTTAGTCCATCCCTCAGTCCATTCATCCTTTCAATCAAATCATTGGCTCCACCAATTCGTCTGTCCACCAATCCTTCCATCAGTCATCCGTCTATCATCTGAACAGAGTCGGTAAAGTTGGAGAAACACACGTTTTCACACATTCTCACGTTTCACCTAAAGGAAGTTCAGAGATTTTCTACATTTGCATGTTACTCAATGTTTACCTAAAATACACTCACTATTCTTTGTTAATTTATAGTCTGTTCACCATTTGAGTTCCTTTATTGGTCAGAAAATGTAATATTTTATTATTAATCACTACTGATCTACAAAGACCATCATTAATGATAATGATAACGTGGATCTCCAGACCAGTGTTAGATATTTAAGGAGCTATTAAGTGCTGAAACAGTAACGAGTGCAT
>JBBJLS010113179.1:0-18585 GCA_037577275.1 Bryconaethiops microstoma
GTTTACATTACTCTGCTCACTCTGTTTACATTACACTGTTTTTATTACTCTGGTCACACTGTTTACATTACACTGTTCACATTACTCTGTTCACTCTGTTTACATTGCACTGTTTACATTACTCTGCTCACTCTGTTTACATTACACTGTTTTTATTACTCTGGTCACACTGTTTACATTACACTGTTCACATTACTCTGTTCACTCTGTTTACATTGCACTGTTTACATTACTCTGCTCACTCTGTTTACATTACACTGTTTTTATTACTCTGGTCACACTGTTTACATTACACTGTTTACATTACTCTGTTCACCCTGTTTACATTACACTGTTTACATTACTCTGATCACTCTGTTTACATTACACTGTTTACATTACTCTGGTCACTCTGTTTACATTACACTGTTTACATCTTGAGTCTTCAGGAAGCCTAGAGAACTGTTCTTTAAGACTACATTAAAAATACAAAAAAGTCTGGATCTATGGGAGCAAAATATGAAGAATGAGGGGTGGTTCAATATATGTATATAACATATAATTACATATTATATCAAATGTATTTATATATGTACACATACAGAGATCCCTGCCTGTAAAAGCACATCCATGAAACTGTAACACCTCCGGCACCACAGGGATGAAGACGCACCGGATTACAGGCGAAGAACCTCTATGATCCGGCTGTGTTGTGTGAGGTGGTCTGCATGCCACTCGCTGACAACTGTGACTAACTGGGTGTTACATCATCAAAGGTATGAATCATCTCATTACAGTAAGAGCCTTTTAAAGCTAGAGGTGCTGAACCAAACCATCAGGCAGAAACATACTAGCACGCACTGAAAAAAAATCCCTCCGTACCACATATATTCCATAGTAATGCATGTGAATTATGAACCAGGGGCTCGGTTTAGGGGCAGATGCCTGTCATCGTGCATTTCCATCCTTTCTGGCTTAATATTATGTAATATAATTTACCATGATTGATATTTCAATATCATTCGTATTTGAGATTTGCACCTCAGGTGGTCTGGGATAGATCTTCGTGTGAGACCAACAAATTATGACCGGGGTCAAAGCATAGCTAAGTAAAAATGGTTATAATCAGGGGTGGAACAACACCAGTGTTTCATGTCCAATACTGATACCGCAACCTCGAAGTGTGACCATTATGGAGTTCTGCACACACGGCTGAATCTCCAACGGCTCTTTGTTTTACTTTTTACTCTTTTTTTTTTTCCATTTTCTAAGTGAACGGAGGTTTAGGCCACTTTTCATTTAGAATAAATAAATAAATAAATACTCTACTTAATTAATCAACAAATGACCAACTAAAAAAAAACCTAAAATAAATCTTACAAATAGCCATTTACACTTTCTATACTATATTTTAAAAAATCTTCTTGTTGTCAGAAAGCCTACAAAACCTATTAGAACTACTAAAACCTCTAAAACTAAATGTCTACTTCCGAGTGTTTAAATCTGGCTAGTTTAAATTATTGAATATGAAAAAAACCTCCATCAATCCTACAAACACTGGCGCAGAAACTCATGCCTTCATGGTCGCGTGACTGAAATGAGGTTATTTAGTGCTGCCTCACCTCTTTGTGTTCGCTGCAGATCTTGCACAGCCATGCAGGACAGAAGCGACTGCTGCTGCGAATCCCACATTTGGTGCACATGTGCTGCAGTGGTGGGGGTTGGGGTTGGGGGGAAAACACATTGGCCTCAGGAGGCTGTGCAGGTGCAAACACATTCACACAGTTCAAATGGCACAAGCCACCTCTGCATCTTCACATGAAATCACAGCGCTGCAGATTAGATCTCATTTGTTTGTTAAAAAATTATGAAAATGGTTTTGAAAAGAAATACACACACTCTACAGAGAGTACACGTTACATGCACAAGTGCTGTTTATTTGCTGAATAGAACATATTTGGGTTTTTAAAAAATACAGCACCTTTTTATGTTTAATGTTTTGCCCTAATACTAAAATAGAAACTGCGCAGAACAAGTCATATTTATGATCTCTGTAGATGATGTGTAATTATTTTCACTCAGAAAATCAACAAAATGTTTCATTTTGAAAGCATGTTCACTCTGAGGCATGTTCACACTGTACACAACTGTATCTGTATGGGGTCCTAGACTGGTCAAATATCCAATATGTGACCCTGTGACATAATGAAAATGTTCCGACTTCATGTGCTTTTACAGTTACATCATTTGGAAGATGCTTTCATTCAAAGCGACTTGCAGTTTTACAGTGGCAACAGCAATGGACAGAGACGCAACGGCTGATTTGCTTAATATCTGGGGAGACGAGTCAGTAAACTGAACTATGCTTTTTTGTAGTGTGTTCATGCTTGTGGATCATGAATGTGATGGTACATATTTACAAATAGCAGGTCCTTTCAGTGTAGGAGCGTGCTGACAGACAGAAATGGCCGTGAAACATCTGAGCAGAATTTTAGGAACTGAGCAAATAGCCTTCTAATGGGAATGGAGCCTTAGAGAAAAGGCCACATGGGACCTGGCTTAATGCTGGCTGTGCTCCCCGGAGTGACTGCCCTGAGCTGTTAGCTTATTAGGTACACTTGTCTAGTAGCACGTTCAATCTGCCCATGTCAATCTTCACAACAGCATGAATTCACCAGAAAATGGATTCTTCAAGATGGTGGATGATGACTGCGATCAGTTCTTTCCTGTTTATCCCAAAACAAAAGTTTAAGAGAATGGAATCACAGTGACAACTGTGCAGTCATGCAGTACCGTAACCAGGAAAGTACCATAGTGCTATAGTGATAATTATCTATGATAATTGGTGGAGCTGGTAAATTCAAGGTGAACCTGTTCTTGACATGGGTGTTCAAGCAACTTGTATAACCTCCATAAAACATTGCCGGTAGGATAGGATGCTCTGGAGCAGATGCTCAATGCCAAGCCCCCCAATACCGAAGCAGTGGAGTGATGGGCACCATCCAGCACCTCTGGCATGAGCTGGGGTTGTTTTTGTTTTCCAGAACTAATCATCTAACACCTCGCCAATGCCCTTGAGGCTGAATGCAATCACATCCTCAAAGCAAATATTCTGACAACAAGTGTCTAAGTCTTCCCGGACAAGTGGGATAAACCCCCCATTAATACCCTCGATCAAACAAACAGGTGTGTACAAACATTTGTGTGTCTCTTTCGGTGAAAAAAATCACCATAATTTGCTTGTTACTCAAAATCTAATGGTTGAAATACAACAATTAGCCATAATATTAAAAACACAGAATACTGGGGATCCCCTCACAACGTCCACAGGAACACAGGACACAAGGTTTTGTAGCAGACTCCACTGCATCGCCTCACCCCAGGTGAGCAACACACACACACAGCTGTCCACAGGATGTAACAGAAAACACGATCCATCAGACCAGACAACCTTCTTCTATCACTCCATGGTCAAGTTCTGATGTCCATTGTAGGTCTTTTGGTGGTGGACAGGGGTCAGCATGGGCATCCTGACTGGTCTGCAGCTACGCAGCCCTATTCACAGCAGGGGGCGCTGCACTTTGTGTTCTGACCCATTTCTATCAGAGTTTCTTCAGCAGCTTGTTTTACATCAGATCGTCTGTGAGATCAGACCAGACGTGCTTCACTCACAGCGACCATCAGTGAACCTCGGGTGCCCAGGACCCTGTCTCCGGTTTTCCTTTCTTGGCACACTTTTGGTGGGTTTTGACCACTGGAAACCGAGAAACTCCCACAAGGCCTGCCGTGTTGGAGTCATCCAGGTTCCTGTCAAAGTGGCTCAGATCCTTTCAATCATTTTTCTACTTCATCGACTTCAAGAACTGACTGTTCTTTCACTTACTAATATAATATACACCCCCCTCAGCAGGAGACACTGGGACCAGATCATCGATGTTCTTCACCTGTCGATTTAGTGTTGTGGCTGAATGGTGGGGATTATTAAGGCCCCATGGTTCCTTAATAATCCATTAATAATAATTGGTGATATAAGGGGCCCAGTAAGGCTGTTCCCCCCTCGCACTATTGGCCCGCGTCCACTACTGGTTGTTATACCACTGCTGTCATGTTCCTGGTCCCATTCAGTGATGATACATTCCTCTGTGACACTGTGCGTTATCACACTGGACGGATCCATTCTAGCGTGTAAAAAAACAATGTTATGAAAGGATAAACTCAGTCAACAATGATTCATAACACTGCAGTCATGTGACGTATGCTAAGTATTTCTAAATGTACAGATTATACAAAGGCCTAATAAACCTGCTTATTCAGACTTAATATAATGGAAAAGGGCTTATTCAGACTTAACATAATGGACAGTTATAGCTTCTTGATCTTTGTATGCCCACTAATGGTACTTTATGCCTTTAGACCTTAGTATGGCCCCAAGCTTGTTTAAGTGATTAGAGTTGTTCTACGATTTATGGCAAGGGCAGCCGCATTTAAGGTGATTTCCAGTAGAAGAGATGCTGACATTCTATAAATCAGACGTACCGATCTTTGTGGAACATATTGTCGGGTCTGGGGTCAGAGATTCAGTTTTGTTTATTCCTGAGCACACCGGATTGGAGTTATTAGTTGTAATTAGTTGTGTCAGCTGCCGGTGTGCTCAGGAATAAGTGGGTTTATGTTCTGGTTGGGTGTTGGTGTTTTTGTGTTTTGTATTTAAGTTAGTTTGAGTGTCAGTCCACCGTCCCCCTGGCTTTTGCGTTCTTTGATTCTCCTTATTTGTGTAGAAAGCTTCTATCCTGTTTCAGGCCCTCGTGCCAGTTTTGTTTCTGTTTTCCTTTAATAAAGAAAGACCATGCAGCACTTCGACTACCCCTGGTGTGTGTGTGCCTGCAATCTGGGTCTGGAGAAGGAGACACGGTGTGACACATATATGCCCAGATGAGTCGGTTTTTCTGTGTGCGCTAGGGTGATGACCATCAAAGAGCCAGTGATTATACCAGCTTTGTTCCATTAGGCAGACTGCACGTATTCTGTGATGTGAGCCCTCTTTGCGAAGTGAACGAACCACAAGCTCGCAACCGACAGAGAGTGTTCAGTGTTTCCTCTCCCAATTTTGATTTCAGTTAAGATTTTTTCTCCAACATTTAACCATTCCAGTCCTCCAGTGTGGCCCAGAGCACGACTACCTTCTTGCACTCCTCACACATGACCGAGCTGATGCCCATCAGGCCGAACTGCTGGCCACAGAGCAGGCAGTGCGAGTGGCCGTCACCGCAGGCCGTCTGCTTTATCCTGTCCAGCCGATTCACCAGCTGCCTGTGGGACGTGAGAGAACAGGACACCTTCAGCATACCTTCTCCCAGCCTCGCCATCACACAGCCCTGTTAAAACACCACTGCTAGGAGGAGGCAAGAGTTTACACACTTTGCAAGCTAAGTGCTGAGGTCAGGGGTGGGTGCATCAGCACATTGAAGCAACAGTGGAGGGAGGGGTGGAACCATAGAGAGAGAGAAAAAGAGAGAGAGAGAGAGAGAGAGAGAGATGGAAAGCTGTTGTTGAACTTGCACCTTTAATGCCTTGCTGAGCATTCCGCTGCCGACTCCTCATTGGCTGTAATGGAGCGTAAATGCACTAGCATGCTGGAGCACTTAAGACAGATGTGCTTGTGCTGAATCACTCCACGGCTGCCTCAGCCTCCCGAGAATAAAGGTGTCGATGAACCCCTATTTTCATCTCCTCTCTTTCTCCTCTTCACAAGCTTAGCAGGGAATTCAGACATGCAAGTGGCGAATCATTAGAGCCAGGCCTTCTGTTCCACATCAAATCCAATTCCGATGACTCGTGGGTGGGTTAAAGGAATACAGTGCTGTACAAAAGTCTTAGGCTCTTGTGCCAACTCTTTAAAGCCATTTAACAAATACACAAGTTAACACTAGAATAAATGAAAACAAACAAGAAAGCATTAAATATCAAGATTTATTTTGTTTGTAAAAAGAACATGGTTTGGTTCCAGATTTTAATCTCGACGCCTCCAGTCTTGGCTTTGATTTGTGGAACTCCATCAGTAGCTCCTGATTTAATCTAATTAAGTATTGATTAAGCTGAACCAGGCATTGGAAGTATTTGATGAGAACTGCAGTGTAATACTGGGCTTCTATGAGGGGGTCTGTGAATGATTAAGAAAGTGTTATTTGTATACACTCTAATATTAGCTTTTAAAAACTGTTCAGGTTTTTAGGTGTCTAAGACTTTACTGCAGTGTAGTTTGGTGGTAAATCAAACATACACCATACGGTCGAATAGCCAAGACATGTTTGGTGCCTTAAATTGATCTGTTTTGTATAATGGTTTTTGGGAACTAAATCAATACATATCTGTAATTTTAGTTCATTTATGAGTTACTTAAACTTGGCACTTAAAGTACAGGAGTTTGTATTTAAACTTAGCAAGTACTGCAATACTACTCCTACTTCTGAACATTTTGGTTGGAAATAATGGACTAAAGCTGATTTCCAGGTGGATGGATTGTGATATTTAGGTAAGTATAGATAAAAGAGCATAATTACCACCAACGAATTTAGAAAAGACCACCAATCAGGACTGATTTCCAATAGGCAGGACCAGTTTCTCTATGCTATGACTCTTTACTTAAGGAGTGACTGTAAAACTGCTACAAGGAAATATAAAACACATAATAACATGTCTTTTACAAGCTTTAGATTGAACCTGAATTTTGATGATTAAACATGAACAGTGAATTTTACAACCTTCAGACGTCTGTGTTTGGTCCGTATCAGACGAAAAATGTTAATGTGCAATGCTGTTAGCTCAGTGTTAAAATACAACTGGACTGCCATGGAGATGTTAGCATAACTGTGATGTTAACTGTGTAAAGCACAGTGCATTTTCCTAAATGTTTCCTAAATGTTTTGATTCCTAAAACATCTCAAGCTCGCCCTTAAACTGTGTTAAGTTGTCAAGTAATCATAAATGCACATGCTTTTGTGGTTTCTGACACTGTATAACATTACTTTTATCTGTTAAAGTGGAAAAAATGTTAAGAAACAAACCTGTTTAGACATGTAGTGCAGAATAGCATGCACACAGTGTCAGAAACCACATAAGCAAGGTTATTTGAGTTACCAAACCTGGGTAGTATGAGGCAAATATTGATGATTTAAGCATGTGTTTCACTAAACCACTTTAAGATGGGAGCTGGTGCCCTACTCACCCAATCCGCTCCTGCTCCATGGCCTCCATCATCTCTGCGCGGGCCAGAACGCTGTTGATGATTTTCTTCTCCTCATCAGTCAGCTCCTCGGCTCCGGCGTACTCCATCTGGCCAGTGTACTTCCCACAGCCTGTCCAATAGCCACGAGGAGAGAGCAGAAGGGTCACACACTGACACACACACACACACACACACACACACACACACAAACAATCACGCTCAATACGGCAGCAGAGGCCATTACTGGGAAAGGAATGATGGTAAATGTTGCTGTAGACTCCACATGGTGGATATGGAAAACACCAAACACCTCCACCGAGCCAAATACATCAAATTATCAAACATAATGGCGGCAAATGTATCAGGAGAACATAAAAAACACCAGTGTTATAAAAATGTGCAGTAATCACTGTTTGGATAAAGGACTCTGCACTGGATGTACGGACCAATGCTGTTGCCTTGACCCGGAGAAGTAGTTTCCAGGTTCATCATCTTTATTTGAAGATTCAAATAGTTTCCTGTTGAGTAGATCACTTATTAATAGGCTACCTGACCCTTGGGTCATCCCAATTACTTAATGAAACATAATTAGATAAAAATTACCTTCTCTGAATTGGCAGTAATTATTTGTCAATGCATATTTTCTACTGAACTCTCAAACAGTCAGAAATAAAGCCTGATAGAGACACTTTTTTGCATCCCATTTTTTTGGTACTTAGTGTTTATATATTTTTTTATATGTATTCAAAATCTTTTAAAAGAGTCTGCGTCATATTTTTCCAGTTTAGGGCATTTTGATTCTCGGGAAGCCTAGACATGATTTGTTATCTTCAAATGCAAAACTCAGATCGTAGATCACTACATTTTCTTTTACCAATGATTGCTTTGTTGGTATAATATGTATAGTATAATTTCATAGTATAAAATGCAGTTTTCTTGGCTATATATGTCAGTCATGGTTTTGTAGGCTGTATTTAATAGAATTCAAACTCATTTCTCGCAAAGGTCTGAGCCCAAACCCTGAAAAACAGTGCCAGACAATTATCCCTCCTCCACCAAACTTTACTGTGGGGACTTTGCATTCTACTATGCAGCTTCAGGTCTTCACCAAACCTGTTTCATGTTTCTACTGCTCCAGAGTCCAGTGTGCCTTACACTACTCCAGGCAACTCTTGGTTCCTATTGACCTTTTGTCCAGCTACTCAGCCAAGAAAACACATTTCCTGAAGTTTCTAATACACAGCTCTTGTGTTTCCAGAGGCCAGTTTGGAAATCTCTATAGTGATGCATCAGAGGACAGGTGATGGACACTGCATGGCTATATATATAGTGCTCTGTAAAATGAAGGAGGAGACAAGAATTTTTTTATCATTGGAGTACATTAAGTGTAAAATATCACCTTAACACAAAGCGTTTAAGAGCTAACCCAGTGGTCCGAGCCAGCATAGCCTGATCCCAGGCTTGGGACACCTTATATGCATGGCCACTATAAATGTAATGACATTAGGGGGCGACTTTTAAAAACCATTCGTTTCGTCCCACCACTCACTTATCCATCCATTTGTATGAGGTTTAGTTGCAGATTTCCACTCTATGCCTCCGGTCGTGGTGTGAATTTTTTTAATTCCAACGTCTAATTTAATCTGATGAAATTAAAAGAGCCAACCCAGGTATTTGATGCCAGCTACAAGTGAAACTCTTCCATGAGGAAAAAAAACGGTTAAGTAAACAGTTTGCCTTACTAAAACCACTACTTACTGTATTACTGTTATTTGCCATTACTGTAATACAAGCATTTTAACACTACTGCACAGTAATAAACAACTTTTAAGAATAATTTTCTCAGGTGCCTAAAACTTTTGCACAGTACTATATATAGAGTATGTGACCCCATTACAAAATGTAGGATATTCCTTAATTGCTGTAAAATGTCAATTATATGTCAGGTTACAAAAGAGGTGTTTTTTTTCCCAAAAATAACTGGCCTGATAATTTGTGACTACATTAATGAACTAGTTTTCTTGGCAAAACAGCCTTCCAGTCCTTACCCACATTTCTTTAGAGACGCAGAGCTCCCCCAGCACTGGCACCCTGAGATGGTGAGTCCAGTTTGCTCAAGACTTTGTGACTTTTAAGGTCATCCCTGTGCAAGAACCGCCCTCTGCTGGTCAGGTATAATGAAATGGACTGCAAGTAACATACTTGATGATGATGCTGTGCTATTGGTATTAAGATAAACTGTTAACATATCAGCATATTAATAGAATTATATAAGTACATTGCAGTATTTTACATTTTTGCCATAGATATTGCAGTAAAAACAACAAGAAGTGAGTGTGTTTGGTTCATTGTAGAGAAATGTACCAATTTCTGGAAGCAGGTGTTACAATGTCCATGTCAAAAAACTGTACTGACCATATATATATATATGTATATATATATCTCACACAGACACAGTGATCTAGATTCCAGTCAAGACCATATCTTGGCCATATCATCAAGAAATCAAACAGGTTCAATCCCTGGTGATCCTACAGTCATCAATGGATGAAAGCATAATTGATGAGAGCACATTTGGTCTTTAGGGGAAAGGGTCAGCCCACCCTTTCCTCCAGCACTCTCAACGTTAGCCAATATTGTTGTTATTTAGACGATGTAACACGAGCAACAGAAATAGCAATAAGTGATCTCCAACTGTGTTAAGCTGTCCAGTGATGCCATGGCACACATTTCCAGTGTAGAGGGTATCGTCCTTGCTAATGAGTGGAACTGGACTAGATTGAGGAGAAAACTAGGAATAAAAGAACTTAATAGTTACCCAAACAATTTCACTAGAACTGCATTTTTGGACTATATGGACTGAGTCAGTGGTTTTTAAAACGAACCCCATCAAGTAAAACTGTCTCTTACATTATATAAGCCTTTTGAGAATATAGAAACAGGTTCGGCTGACTGTTGGAGAACTGACTGAAATGATGGCAGACGCTCCAGCTGCACTGAGGAGAGTCAAACGTCTGTGAGAGCTGGCTTTTGACATTACAGTGTGTCGTGTCATCAGTGAGTCAGTGGGCTGCTCTTTCCTTCCCGTCTGCGTTAGTCAGATTTGGCTTGTTTTTCTCTCCTCTCAGAGACACGTGAAGAGCTGAATGAAATGTGGAGGCGAGGAGGCTGACGGCGAGGGCGACCTGGCAGAAAACGCGACCGATCGCCGTTTGAGGGAGGAGGGAGGAGGGAGGAGGGAGGAGGGAGGCGGAGAGGCGGAGGCTCTGAAAGGAGAGAGAGAGGCAAACACAAATGATCGGAAGCACATCGCACTCGCCATCACTGTCACTATTCATCTCATCAGTGCTTTTCAAAGCTGGCCTGCAATTCAGGAAACGAGCTTCACCCTCGCTAATGGAGCTTAGAACCAAACGTAAGAGCTCAGCCGGATGAAGCGGTTTCTAGAAATGAATGATTATGAAATAGAGGCGGTTATTTCATAGATCATATCTATTCATACCGTTTGAATAGGGCTTAAGGCTTAGACAAACCGCGAACACAAAAGGGGTCAATTTACCTTTTTGGCACAAGTTTAAATTGCTTTGTGATGATACACTCAAATACAAATAAACTAAAAATCTAATTACCAATCTGAGGATCTAGTAAGCTAACTAATCATTTCTAATGAACATTGTGCCACCAGAATAGCTCTGACCCATCGAGGTCTAGACTTCACGAGAACCTCTGAAGGTCTGTGGTTCTGCAGCACCAGATCCTTTAGGTCCTGTAAGCTGTGAGGTGGTTCCTCGATGGATCGGACTAGTTTGTCCCACAGAAGCTCAATCAGATTGAGATCTGGGGAAGCTGGAGGTTCTTTGAGCTCATTTTGATTTTCCTCAAACAGTTCCTGAACAGTGTCATCCTGCTGAAAGAGGAACTGCCACTAGAGTTTCTGAACTTGGTCTGCAGTGTTTAGGTGTCAAAGTAACGTCCACATGAATGCAGGACCCAGTGATCTCCAGCAGAACTTCACCCAGAGCATGACACTGCCTCCACAGCCTCGCCTTCTTCACACAGACCATCCTGGTCCATCACACACACACACAGGTACACACACACAACCATAAGTGAAACTTGCCCAGTACCCTGTCGCCGGTTCTCCAGTTCTCCTTCATCTGAGCACTTTTGGTAGGTTATGACCTCTGCAGACATCACAGTTTCGATAACTGAACATCGTAACCTTTGTCAAAGTATCTCAGATTCTTGAGATTCCTGTATCAGATGTTTCTGATAATATGGCCAGTGAATGTAGGCACAGGGTTGTTATGGTGTTCGCTCAGGACCACAACCCTGCAGAAATCCTGGGACAGCTGGAGGTCGTCACCCACAGAACTGGCCCCAGTCATGTCCAGTTAGTCACACACCACATTAGGCTGGATTCGGGTTCATGAACTCACGGCGGGGTCAGCTGCAGCCACGACAGGGGCCTCTAAAGGTCGCAGGATGTTCCAGACACTGATTGGATTACACATTTAACGCCCCTCCCGGATTCAGCAGCATCCGGGCGTGAAATTCACAGCTTTGTATGCGAAGCGACATGAGGTTATGGGTCATTCATCTGCAAATGAGCTCAAAAACAGACAGTCTGACCACAGATGTGGGACTTCAGGCTGTCATATCTAATATATCTAATATATAATATCTGATATACACTACTGAGCAAAAGTCTTGAGCCACCCCTCATTTCTTTATATTTTGCTCTGAAATATTTTTGGGTGTGTGACCCGGGCCTCCACCGCAGGGCCTTCATTTACACACACTGAGCCGTCGAGGGCCAGTTTCACACAGCGGGACGTCCTGCCAGAGCGGCGCATCTCCGGTTGCCACAGCTGATTATCTGGGCCCTGATACTGAACCACACTACATCAGTACTGCCCTCACACCCCTGAGCTGCATCCGTGTGCTGTTTGTGTGTGTGTGCGTGTGTGTGTGTGTGTGTTCACACCTGAGTGACCCCAGTATCGACGTCTACCTGTCCTCAGCTGCTCCAGCGCAGCTGAAATGACTGCCTGGCTTTATTGAGCTGTCTGAGGCCCCGAGGCCCAAATTCTGTCCGGTCCCGCTCGGCCTCCCACACCTGCACACCTCTCCCCTCCATTCTATCTACACACACCTCCGAAACCCCCCACTCCCCCCGACTCTATATTTAGATGGTGTTTTGCAGATGATTTACAGATTCTCCCTATTAGCTGAGCATTTATCCAACTGACTTTTGACCCTAAACTTTAACATCCTAAGTCTAAACTTGACAATCACAACAGAATTTTTTCCACAATCATGATTTTTTTCAAATCAAATGCAGTATTAGGGATGATGATAATAATAATAATACTAATCCTACTACTACTACTACTAATAATAATAATAATAATAGTTATAACAATATGAGTAACATTATTATTATTATTATTATTATTACTATTGTTGTTGTTATTATGAGTAACAACATTATTATTATTAGTAGTAGTAGTAGTAGTAGTAGTAACAACAGTATTATTATTATTATTATTATTGTTATTATTATTATTATGAGTAGCAACAACAACGTTATTATTATTATTATTATTATTATTACTATGAGTAACATTATTATTACAACAACCACATTGTTTATTATTATTATTATTATGAGTAACAACAACAACATTGTTTTTATTATTATTAATATTAATATAATTTTTTTTTTTCCCCCTAGTCTGAAAGTTGCCTCATCTGCCCCAAAAAATAACAAAAGAATGGACAAAATTCATGCTTTGTGGTGGATAATGGACAACGGACTGTTTTGTGCCAGACAGTCTGTATGACCCGTGTGACGTGTGTGAAAGTGTCATGTTGAGTTACACCAGTAAGAGTGTAATGATGATGACACTCTTTGGAAGTGATGACACAGTTGGGGGCTTATTTTACCATAAAACCTGGATCATTTACCAGAACGTGAATGTGGGAGGACCGGGGGACGTAATATTCAGGGGGCTTGAGTCTCTCCTCCAGCAGTGACTGTCTGACTGGAGTTCTGGGGCACTGGGACTCTAGCACTGGGACTCTAGCCCAATGGGGAATAATATTTTTTTTGTGGCACCAAAAACTGGCACCAGTATATAACTGTATAAAATGTATAATATATTGTATATAACTTTGGAAATAGATAATGACACAAATTGCTAGAAATAAAGGATATGAAGTAAACTAATAACTAACAATGTTCAGTTTTGTTAATGTGATCTTATTAAACTATAAAATTCATTGTGACATCCATGTGGCAAAGAAAGCCACTGTTTTCTGCTGCCACGCAAACCGCTGGCCGTCACCTGTGGGCACTTCTGAACTCGAGTTGAACTTTTGGTTGCCATGGTCTGTAAAGATGAAAATGTATAATAAAGTGACTACAAAACGTGATTGTGTAGCTGAATGCGGACGGGCTTTTTAGGCAACTGTGTCTGTTTTCAAACCCTGTGATGATCCAGAATCATTTTTTACCACAATGACATAAATACAGAGATCAAGATCAACTGCATTGTAAATACGAGCATCAGCCTGAAAATTAGCTCCTTTTTTACAGTTCACAGTAAGCATTCAGCATCCTAAACCATACTGATGAGTTCATGCCACTTTAATGAAGAGCTGGATGCGGTTTGAACATCCTGCTCTTCTTTTTGTTGGAAACCATTTGTGTGACTATTGACTTTGTGTTAGCGACGTCAGCCTTGTAGCTAAAGAAGTTAAATTTGGACTAAAATTTGTAATTGTGTATTTTTTTTTATTAAAAACGGTGTAATTGAGCGATCATGTAATTGTGTAATCAGCCCAATGGCCATTTAGTTCAGTAGTTCCTGAGACATTGTAGCAACATTAGCCTTGTAGCTCCAGTGCAAAACTAACTTATCTGATCATCTACATTTGAAAAATCAGATTTTCTGGAAAAACTAACCTTAAAGTTAAGTTTCAGCTGACACTCTGAACACTTTAAGACAGACTAAACTATACAGGACTGTTCTTTCCCCATCCTTCAACACCACCAACGTGGAGAACAAACCAACCCCGCTAACGTTAGCATTCACCTTGCTCCAAGCAATGCATGAATGAAATAGGCCAATGAGATGCACGGATCAGAAGCGAGCCTGGAGATTAATCTGAGCCTTTACTCTGAGTGTGGGTGGGAAAAGTGGCGAAACACAAAGGGTATTCGAAACTCATTAAAGCACAAACATCTCAGAGCGCTGCTGCTCTAGAGCAGGATCAGCGGAGCACAGCGAGAGGAGCAGGGAGGCCAGAGGTGCACCTCATTAACATTGATGTGACAGTACAGCATTCCATATACTCACAGGAACAACTACACTCTTACACTATCATTTACTTTATTATTACATTATTATTCATTGTAGTCTGAAAGAATCTGAACGTCTATTGGACACACTGTATTAAACCCTGATTAAATGCAATGATATAATAATGTATTTTATAGGTATAATTAGTGATTTTTTTCATTTTTTCCAAGTGCTCTGATTTAAACCTGCATAATAATATAATGCCTAATAGCCGGATGCCCATTTTAGTCATTTTGAAAAAACAAAATAGGGCAAAAATGTGCAAAAAAAAACCCCTCAAGAATGAGAGGTATTTAGATACCATATTTCTTTTGGTCATATTTTAAAATATGTATACGTATATATACTTTTTGGTCAATTCTCTGTCTTTCAGTCAAATGACCACTAAAACCATATTAGATACTCTTTATCATCCATCCATTAGGTTTTTCTGAAAATATTTAATGTTCCTGAATAAAGTAAATTTTCAATTACTCAAAAATCATTTTAGTATTCAATGTGATACATAATTTTTTACACAGAATACAGTCATGTCACAGATTCACGATCATTCTCAAAGTCATTTTCCCAGGAAAAAGGACAGGAGGCTGTTCGGCTGGTTGCTATGGAAACGGATGATGACAGAGGAGCACATGTCTGATAGGGAGGAGATATACAAGTTATTAAGAAAGGTAAATATGGCTTGGTAATAATTTTAGCCCATGTTATTTCCAAACATGCTGAACCTGAAAGGGAGGTTATTTAAATATAAGTATATTTGTCAGTCATTCCCACTGCCGTCATTCTCAATGCAGACATTCCCACCACGGACATTCCCACCACAGTCATTCCCACCACAGTCATTCCCACAAGTTATTCCCACCACAGTCATTCCCACCACAGTCATTCCCACAAGTTATTCCTACCACAGTCATTCCCACCACAGTCATTCCCACAAGTTATTCCCACCACAGACATTCCCACAGCAATCATTCCTACCACAGTCATTCCCACCGCCATCATTCTCATCAGACATTCCCACCACAGACATTCCCACCACAGACATTCCCACCACAGTCATTCCCCCCACAGCCATTCCCACAAGTTATTCCCACTGCAATCATCCCCAACACAGCCATTCCTACCCAAGTCATTCCAATAACAGTCATTCCAATAACAGTCATTCCCACCACAGTCATTCCCACCACAGTCATTCCCACCATATATAGAGAGCAGTCCATTAAGCGAAATACCAATATTGTGATTATACTGCCCCATGCTGTGACAGTGCCATGCCTTCCAGCATATAAAAACTCATTAGTGAATCAATAATGCAACGTGATTAAAGACCGGTCTTCATTATTTTGCGAAGTCTTGAGAGACCTTTAATGTAATGCATATTCAATCAGCCAAGACACGTTGTATGTATAAATTTTGCTCAGAACAGAGTCACTAAAAACAGTCTACTTCCATAAACACCCTCAAAGGTTCTACTCAAACCACATCCAGCTCTTCATTACAGTGGAACAGACTTGTTAGTGTGGTTTAGGACGTAGCACATCTTACACTGCATTCACACCAGAAGCCACTTCACCCAAACCACCTGTGGGTGTTTCTGAACCCAGGCTGAACTTTTGGTTGCCATGGTTTATACAGATGACTAAATTCATAAGAAAGTGATTACAAAATGTGATTTTGTAGCTGACCGCTGACTGCCTTTTTAGACAAGCGTGTCTGTTTTCAAACCATGTGATGATCCACAATCAGTTTTTACCACAATGACATAAATACAGATATCAGGGAACTGTCAAGATCAGTCCTTTTTATAACTACTTTGTAGAAAACAGTTTAAAAAGTTTTTACAGCTCACATAAAGTCATACTGCATCCTAAACCACACCGACAAATATGCACCACTTCAGTGTAGAGCTGGATGTGGTTTGAAAGGATCGAGAGAAGTTTAGGTGAAGTCTTTTTCTGGAAACAATTTGGGTGACTATTGACTTTGCAGCTAAAGAAGCAAAATTTGGACTCCAAACATCGAACACATCTGGAATGAATGGAAATTTGTATAAATTACATTTCTCAAAGAGGATGTTTTTTACTTCTTATATCCAGTCCATGCACAATTTTGTGCTTATCTTGACCTACTGCAGCTGATTAAGGGGAACCAATGAACACTTTGAGGTGAGGAGCGGCGACAGAACTGGGAAAACGCCGAACACCTCACGGCACTGAAGCTGAAGTCGGAACATATTGGATTACACAATAGGCATGGCAGTGAGGTTTTGAGAGGAACTAATGAGGGAGGCAGATGTTACTATGGAGTGTGTGGGTGTGGGTGTGTGTGTGTGTGTGTGTGCGGGTGAGGGCATAATAGAAGGAAAAAGCCATTCCTATGTAAAAAAGCTCCAAAACTCAGTGATGCCAGGTCTGCTCCAGTGCACTGCTAGGAGAAAGCCCCTGTCACTTATCATCCACTGCTCACTGCTGTACAGGGGAACTGTCACTCGCCCAGGGAAAAGAACGGCAAATTGATGTGAAGCAAAAAAAAAAAAGTAGCACAGGACTGTGTGGGCTGACTCAGGGCTCTAAGGCCTTCATACTGTGCATGTATGCCATGTGTGTATGTGTCTATGAAGACACACTACATGTCCACAACAAAAGAGGACAAAAGATCTGAAGGAAGACATCATCTGTTTTTAAATATTTCAAAATATGCCTCTCATAGAAATGAATGGGTTTGTATTTGTGCCACAACTGTGTGATACTTACTGTTGGATGTTTATGTTCCTACCGCATACACACACACACACACACACACACACACACACACACACACACACACACACACACACATCTGTATCAGCACAAAGCGGATCGACCACCCACCCCAGCTTCACTGGGAGAAGCTTACCATCCGACTAGTTCATCCCTTCACCACAGCACACGAATGAGTCAATGCATGCAGATGAGCTTTACGTCTGAAGTTGTTTCACACGTTCTAGAGAGCACTGCTGATGCTTTACTGTCCAAAAAAAAAGCTTCTATATGGTGGGAACTGAAGCAAACTGTGAAATACACGACTATGTGTTCCTCAAGGTTCCGTCTTGGTGCCCTTTTATTCTGTGTGAAGTCAATGGAAAGTTCGTGTAAAGGGTTTTTCCAGTCATTGAAACGCAGGTGAGACGAATCCTCCAGCGAGCCCTGTCCCTGGCCATCTATCTAAAGAGTGGGAACACACACATCTGAGTGTTTGTTACTGTGGACGTTGGCATGCCTCCCAAATGTGTCCACAGGGGATTTCCTGGAAGTCTGATTTAGGTGCTAAAAGAGCCCAGCAATTTTTTCGCCACAGCCGAGACATGCTCCACAACTCCCCCCCCCACCCCCACCCCCACTCCGATCTCTCGCTCTCTCTCTCTCTCTCTCACTCTGTCTCAGTCTCTCCCCGGTGCGGACGCACGGAGCGGAGCTGCGCGCGAGCCCCGGAGAAGCGGAGTGTACGGGAGCGCGTGAGGATGCGTGGCGCGTGAGACGGGGACTCATCCCGGGAACAGGGGGTCCAGCGGTCCGTCCGAGAGGAGCAGGGGGACACCGGCAGGGGGACATACACACACGGGACACGCGCACGGACATACTACGGACAGCGCGCGGAGATAACTAAGGGGACACGGAACAGGACCGGCTAAAGGTAAAGGCACGAGCTCTGTCTCACACACACACACACACACACACACACACACACTGAACCTAACTCCCGTGTAATTAAACAGGAAATTAAACATGTATGTACATGATTAACTGTACACATATACGCATATAAACATGTATATATGTTGTGTAAATATATATTTATTTAAATCAATGTGTACACATTTATTTATTTATTCATGTTTATATACATGTATGTATATAAATATATATATATATATATATATATATATGTACACACTCACAGGTCTGTACAGCTCATACGTGTGTGTGTGTGTGTGTGTGTGTGTGTGTGTGTGTGTGTGTGTGTGTGTGTGCTCCA
>JBBJLS010113256.1:0-18575 GCA_037577275.1 Bryconaethiops microstoma
ATATATAGGGATAGTGGGGTGTGAGGGGTATTGGTTTGTGTGTGTGTGTTTAGTATTACTCAATTTAAGCATATGGGCCATAAAAAAACCTTTGAAAGTTACATTTATGTGACATTCAAATAACATACTCTTTTCAGTAAAGACCAAAAATTAAACCCTGTGTTTGAAAATTATTGGAGAACACTCTCAGTCTGTCAGCTGTCTGTTGACCTGTTTAGAATATATTTCAGTTACAGTAAATCCAGCATGTCTGTATATAATTTTTCTGGATTCCTTTTACATTTTTCACTAAAAGGTGTTGCTATTGTAGAGAGCCCATATTTGTATGTGAGTTTTGAGAGGAGGATGTAATAAAAATCCATACTTGTCCTAACTTGTTGCCTTAAATTTCCACACATGGGTGGTAAAACCTATTGCTCAATGGCAATTTATGTTGACAATCCTAGCAATGCCAAATCATCTTTCACTATAGTCACATCACATCTGGGTGAGCAGTTAGCAAGTATGTAAGAGTTTATTTACATTGTATTAGATTACTAAATTTCCAGCATAAAAAATAACATTTATTGTTTAATGGCTGTTTTGATAAACAGGTAGCCTCTAACTTTTTACTTTGCCTTCTGTTGCAGATCATCTTTGGCCTTATTGGCATAATTGTGTGCATAACTAATGGCCTTGGTCAGGTAAATAGATATATCAATCCATTTTTGTTCTTAACCGTCATAATGTAATATTCAAACATCATTATAGATGTGTGTATATACACGTTCTATGGATTTTTTCTGTGTGATGCACAGGACGTGTGTACACACATACTGACACACGGGACCTGTATATAAATAAAATAAGACTGGCATTTGACAGATGCCTTTATCCAGAGTGACATACAATCTTTAGTTTCAGGAACAGTCCCCCTGGAGCAACTGAGGATTAAGTGTTTTGCTCATGAACACAGTGGTAGAAAGTGGGCTTTGAACCTGTAACTTTGTGGTCGTCGGTTTCACAGACAAGCGGTTTACCCATTAGGCTGCTACCACCTCTACATGCACATATACACATATACTGATTTACAGGGCATGTATTTGTACCTAAAAATAAATAATTTAAAAAATAAATTTAAAGAATTTTACTTGCACTTGATGGGTTTTTTTTCTTAATACTAGCTGCTCAGTAAAAAAGGGCCTAATAGCCCTTTTTATGAAATTAGTACCAAGCTGACTGATCTGAAGTGTATATTTTGTAGCAGAAAATAGTAAATAACATTCACACAAATAACGTCCTCTTAAATGTGTATGTTTTAAAGTGATTCAGTAAGCACATATTAGCCTCTCCATGTTGATAGCAAAAGGGTTTAACTGGACATGGAAAAATGTCAAAGAAATTGAATAAAATATTTTCAGAGTATATTTGAGGTCTGCTATGTGCCAGAGGAATAGTCAGAGACTAGAAGAGAAAGAATTAAGAAAGCGGTCACTTTAAGGGCTCAATAAATCACAGTTTTTTAAATTATATGTACTACATAAAAATGCTCAATACTAAAATCATACCGAAATCATTAAAGTGGATATGAAAATAACCTGAACTGTTACATAAACGCTTAGCTAAATGTTGAGCAACATGCCAATAAAAAGAAATGTGTCAGGACATGAGTAACACAAATGAGTAGCAAGGTTGTGTCTTAAATTGCTCCCTAATCCCTACAAAGTGCAATAGTGCACCCAAATAAGCAGTCTAAGTATAAGCTAACAAAGAGCTACTGGTAATTCAGCCATGTATGCAGAATTCCATAATGGACATACTGTGCACTAAATGAGTGCAGAAACTCCAATTTTATGATTTACAAACCACACAATAGGAGAAGTAGGGAGCCATTTCAGATTCAAAGGACATTCTGACTAATGTTTTATTAACAGCTTAGTTTTTGAAGTGAGTGAAAAGGTTGCTGATTTCATATCAGACATAAAAAAGTTGTATCGCGCCACCCCTAGTGAGGGCAGAGCTGATGAAGCAGCAATGATGGCAGACAATGATGGCATTGAATTATTATGATCCCACAGGTGATATCTGTTCAGCCAAAAGCTTTTTAGTAAAACAGAGATGTAGCATACAGGTTAGCATACAATGTAATAAATTAACATTAATTTATGTTTTTTTGATGGTTCAGTCCAGACTGAAACAGTCATTATAACGGCAGCATGAGTGTGCTGTAGTATAAGCAGCATCTGTACATTTTGACATAATTAAAGTATATCTACAACATGCACAGTAATACAAAAGTGTACTGTATTTCAAAAAGGTGAGGACATGAGCAAAACGTGGATGAGAATGGTAGTTTTAATGGTTTTAAACAGTTCAGTGCATGTGAACTGATTTTTGCAACACCAAAGATTTCATTGGAAAAGTTTTTTTTTTTAGATGAAATTTCAGTTCTTTACTCCCTCACACTTCTGAACACAACGGCAGTTGCTAACTTCTAGATTTCTTCGAAATGAAAAAAATTCTACAGGAATTATCAAACAACAGTATTTCATAGTGCATTCATAGTTCATGCTACTAGTGATTGTTGTGAACATTCACATGGAAATAGTTAAATATATAACTATAAATATATAAACATATGAGGTTAAAACAAATTAACAACTAGAATATGGTTAACATATCACATGTCCATTTAAAAATCAACATACTTAATTTTTTTTCTTTCAGCAAAGGCTGTTTTGTTGGTTTTATGTCTTCAGTACCTTTCTACAATTTTTTATTACAGGGGACACAAAGGTGCACTACAAGCTGCCGTGCCAGCTCACATAAAGAGAAGGTAATCTAATTTTCTTACCATTGCTAAAGGCGGTTTATTATGTTTTTGTTTGTTTGCTTTTAAAGGAAATCCCATTACACAGCTTGTTATGCTTGCACAAATGTAATGCCTTATCCTCCACTCGTACTTCCCTTAAAGAACAGTTGCTCTTGCTGAACACACTTTGGAGAATACATCTGAATAAATCTGAAGCTGGATTTTTTTTGTAATAGTATTTATTATTAAGTATTCAATATTATTCATTAATAATAATAATACTAAACAAACAATGATACAAAATCAAAAAAGAAAACTTGAATTAATGTGGCTGGCCACCAGTAAAACAGGAAGAACAGCAGTATTTCTATTCTCTTTCCAGTTTTTAATAAACTCTATAATTTAAATGATTTAATTAAGTCCTAGATGTTTTTTCTTTGCTGCAAGGTAGTGTGTCAGTGTTTCTCAGTCCTGGTTCTGGAGTATTGCTCACTTCAACACTTCTTGTGGAACGTAAGGGAGGAATCTGATACAAGCATTTAATGGTAATGAAACAAGGATATTACAGAAAGAATGTAATGTGATTAAGAAGCACCTATAGACTGTACTGTGAAAAATTCTTAAATGACGCCTATCAAAAGAATAGTTTGGCAGGTCAAATGTACACAATTTTCCATTTATACTAGATGTAGGTGTGGTGGAAAATCAGCAAACAGACAAAGGTTCTTCACTCAGACAAAGACTTTATTCTGCATGCAGAGCCACCTGCTACCCATGTTATGGCTTCTTTCTGGTTGACCACATAGAGACGACCCTGAAACCCCGAAACATGTTATCTTTACTGAGTATAATTTTGAAGGGAAGGAGAACTTCACTTATGCACCAGCACCACTACCTTTGCGCTCCAGAGCGTCTTTGTCACACGAACTCCTCACGAATATTTTAACCCTGACCTACCCAGTACTTAGGAGTATGTCCCTTGACGAAATCAGGACGTTGTTTCCAAAACAGAAGGTGCAGTTCGCTGTTCGCCCACTCCGTTTACACACGTCTGTCTACGGTCCTAATTTTTTATATCAGGAGTTCGGACAGCAAAGTCAGGACAAGGTATTATAACTCCAGCCTTCAGCAAGGCATTAAACACAGGCGTTATCTCCGTCACTGCCTCAGGGTGCCACGTATACTGTTTAGGGAACAGACGGAAATAACTTTTTTGGAGTAATTACAACGGGATCACAACCCTTAATCAAACCCACCTCATGTTTGCCTTGTGCCCACGGAGAAGCAGGAAGAAATACCAATTTACTCTCCTCTTCCTCGGATAAAACACAATATGTCATTCATACTGGCAACTGTACAGTTTCTCTCCGGGCTAGTGGAGTACCACTTTCATCTTCAACCGGTTGGCCACCCGCCTCCAGATGCTTTCTTAGCCATGTCCCACTCGAAGCCCAAAATAAAGATGTATTTTGCTTAATACAGTGTGATTTTAACTTTCTGTCACGCAATTTCCACATTAAATTAATTTTCCCTGTATTGTCACGGGGGAAGACACGAATGACTGGAAACTGCCCAGTTGTGGCGTGAGGGAAGAGCCCACTCGCGGATACACACGAGAGAGCGGGTTGCCCACGCGGTTACTATAAGAACGCTCCGTTAAAGAGTAAGGGTTCCCACCAAAGGAACCCGCGTTCTCACACGTACACAGGAAGGTATAAAGGGAGATAGCGTCACGAGGACTAGAGTACTCACGGTACCGTGGAGTTGAGGAGGGTTGGGACACGTAGTTGGGCATGAGAGCTCAATGTCTGTGTACTGTGTTACCTGCTCTTCCTACCTTTATACTTGGCGTGACGTCACTTCCGAACCCGATCGGCGTCACGGGACCTGGTGCGTGTGACATGTTTTAAGCCCCAGTGCTGTTCACTGCATGTCAACTAAAAACCAGATGCTCACACACTCTTCCTTGTAATATTATAGGATTGGATCACAAGTAAGGTTATGATCATTCACTGCAAAATTTCACTATTAACTCATGCCTGCTAATAAGCTGGCATGTGGGAACTATTCACCCCGTTGTATACACATACATATATTCATACATACAAAATGTTCAGTCACTCGTTCTCCCTCCATTAAATATATTCAGTCAAATATTTACAATCAAATATTTACAAAGTTTTTTACATCTAAAGCTGCCTCAGTGTGTGTGAATTGTCAATGTACTAGCCATATGTTAATCTTGACATCTTCCGTTGTGGCGTGCTTTGTTCTGTTTGCGTTTTTGCAGGGCCTCTTCCAGGTCCTTAATTCAAGCATCGATGTTTCTTAGTGCCCTATCATCCTCTCGTTCTGGGCACTCATGGGACCAGTGTCCTTCTTGACCGCATACTCTGCATGCGCCGGGTTTCCAGTCTGCACATTGTCTTCCTCCGTGCTGCGGACACTCTCGACACAATGACCCTGTCCGCAAGCGTTGCAGTTTTCCGTTTTCCAGGTTTGTCTCCAGTCCGGGTTCCATGCTTTTCATCCTCTTCCCCTGCCTCGACCCGTCATCTTGCTGCACCTCTGGATCGTGCCTTGCACTGACTTCCAGCTGTGATGGTGGACAAGTTGGGGAGTGTTTCTTCATCTCGGTTCTTCTCGGGGAGGCTTCTTTCCTATTTGAGCAGTTTATCTGTAGTGGGAGAGCACGCTGTTAATGCTTGCTGTGGGCCAGTGTAAGTGTGTATGTCTGAGATGGTTTATGAGTGTATAACAGCAATAATATGTATTTCAACTATCTTTCCCTACTTTATTCCTCTACTACAACAGCAAACCACATTCATCCACCCACGAATATTTTACAGCTTCGTCCCCATACAGAGTTTCCATCAAACGATACAATTAGGGACGCATTTCAGAGAGCTCACTTTTAGGTAACTGAGGTTTCCCTCTTACCCCCTTCTTTTGTTTACTAGCCGAAGTTCCCATTTTAGCAGACTCAATCCGCTTTAACCACACTGAAATGTTGGAATGCCAACTATACAACAGGCTTTATTCTGGGAGCGACCCAGACAGCACAAAAGAACCTAGAGAGACACTTTCAGACTGGACTCATGACCTCCTGGAGCCCATAAAAAATTGCCTTGAAATAACTTCTCTAGATCAAACCTCCTGGAGTCCCTTATGTCCATATTTTCTGGGCTCAAACTAGTGGACTTCAAAACAGAATAAACTCTCCACAATCAAGCCTGAAATAAGCGACGGATTTTCTCACCTATGATGGGTGGGGTAAGTCTAACCCCTTTCCTCGTCGTCAGCGCTGGAGTGGCCCATGGTGGATCCCCTCTCCCCGTCCCTGAAACTTTTGCATGGGATTTGAGAGCCGGGTTGATCAGTCCCAGGATCCAGTTGTCAGGCCAGCTCCTGTCGTGAGGTCCCATCTAGGTCACCAAGTAATGTGGTGGAAAATCAGCAAACAGACAAAGGTTCAAACAAAGACTTTATTCCGCATGCAGAGGAGAACTTCATCTGTTGTCTAAAGTGTCTGCCCATAGCATTTAGCTGCACAGTGTTGGGTTAATTGTGTAGCTCTAAGTACTGACTGTCCCATGATGAACATTCTCCTCTGCATGTGGAATAAAGTCTTTGTTTGAGTGAATAACCTTTTTTCTGTTTGCTGATTTTCCACCACATAGGTAATCATCCAAGACATTTTTGGAGTCCAGATTGTTCTTTTTTTTTAGCTAACACTGAGGCTATAAGGATAATGTTGCATACAAACACTAGATATCATCAGTCCCTTCTTTTTGACACCATCAAACTGCACCCAACTCTTTGTCAAGGTGGTACGAACTTGTTGATGTGGTTTAGGACACATTATGAAGTACTTAGAGCTACACAATTAACCCAACACTGTGCAGCGAAATGCTATGGGCAGACACTTTAGACAACAGACATTGTTTTGACAAACTGCTTCAGGAGTAGGAGTGTTGATTTATATGGATGGTATTTGAGCAGGTTGAGTTAGCTTAGTGCAAGGCCATACTCAAAATTTGAACAAAAATTTTCTGCCATTCTAAAATGTTTAAAATTGACTTGGGATAAACTTTTTACCATTTTTTATAATAATGTCTAACAGTGTACGGTATAACATTGCTGTTTTTTTTCTTTTTGACCTCTTGTATGTAATGTCAGAGATTAGGGGTCAATAAAGTACAGTCATAACCATGATCATATAACTAGATTTCTGCACTGTTATCTCAGATATCATGGTCAAGATTAACAAATAGTTGTTTTTATTGATATATTTACACATAAACTTGGGTGGGCAGCAGAGGCATTTGCTCTGTTCTGCTCTCCTCTCTATTTCCTGCTCTCATCCTGTCTTCTCCTCTCCAGTCCTCTCTCCTCCTCTACTCTCTGGTATGGCTATACAGTATACTATATGAATAAACAACAAATGAAAGCTAATACCATCTATATAAGTGACATGCAGTGCCGCATAAAGGGTTGACACTTTATTTAGACTTCACATGTGCTATCTGACAAATATAATACAATGAAGACATTAGTCAAATGTGTGAATTAACGTTCTACATAATTTAGCTAACGTTAGTGATTATTGATTCATTAGGACTTACATCAAAATGTTTCCTCAAACGATTTTGAAAAGTGCTATAATGGTTCTGGCGCCCATGATGCTAGCAATTTGACAGGAATTTACCATAACACTGCGAGACGATAACCACATAACTATCATTTTCATCATTCTTTACAAAAAATGGACAGGGACTGTCTATATCACACCTATATCACATCCTAGTTTTTCATGTTTTCATACATTTGAAAGTAAAACAATAGACAGTACAGGGTTTGGCTCTGGACAGGATTTCATTACAGTTTTTTAAACATAGCGACTGATCTGCAAGATCTTATCAGTTTTGGCACAGTGATTTCAATCACATTCACCATAATAGACATTCCAGTGTGTAATCGAAGGCAATGAGATCATGTGATGTACACGTCACATGATCACGTGATGTACACATCACATGATCCAGGTATTTATACCTGGAAGAATCCTCAATGACTACCATCCTGTCGCACTCCCTCTTCTCCCTAAACCAGTCTGGCAAAAGGTTCTGTACTATATGGCCCTCCACTGCCAGAACAGGAAACATTTTCTTCCCTCAGGCCATCTGAATCCTGAACTGTATCCGGATCGGGAACTGAATCATAAACTGTACCCACTTACACACGCACACAAACACAAACACACAAACTCTTCCTTCTCCTAACACAATGCATATACACACTGAACTTTTCTACCATAAAAACGTATAACCCAGCTGCCTTTGTAAATACCCTTTGTTTATCATATTATGCACACAATCTATCCTACTGCTGCTATTGTCTGAGCAATTATTTATTAATTGCTATTTACCTTTAGATTTGTATTTTTGCACACATAACATCTCTGCTGCTAGAATACAGTATGTCATTTTTTGTTATTTTGTTGCTCTTCTATTTTCCATGTGCTCGCGCTCTCTCTTTCCATTCCGTGTTTTTTGTCCTGCCTACCCTTACGTAGTCCTATGGTACCGTTTTTGTTCTTGTGTTGCACCATGGTCCTGGAGGAACATTGTTTCACTTTACTGTTTACAGTGTATATACTGTGAAATTACAATAAACCTATCAGTGATTTCTGATTTATCCACAATGATCTTACAGAGATCTAAAATTTACTCTAAAATCTAAAATTTTACACATTAAGCAGGTTAATTGCACATTAAACAGGTTAATTTAAACCCACCTATTGCTTGCAACTACCCACAGGAGAAGCAATGGCTTCTACTGGTGTGCGGCAACCACACTTAGACACAGAACTGCAATACACTGTAATACCAGAAGTGGAAATAAGAATAATGGATGTGCCCCCTCAAAAATATATTATAATTACTGGCCTGGTTCTGGAAACAATCTGAGTGACTACTGACTTCTACTTTTTGTTAGCAACATTACCCTTGTAGTTCCAGTGCTAAACTAAAAAAGCCAACCGGACACTAAAATGTCTTGATTGAGCTCTTTAATGAAGTCTTGTTCTAGTTTTTACCAATCATTT
Source organism: Bryconaethiops microstoma (assembly GCA_037577275.1). Lineage (NCBI taxonomy): Eukaryota > Metazoa > Chordata > Actinopteri > Characiformes > Alestidae > Bryconaethiops > Bryconaethiops microstoma. Next base: position 8,898 of record JBBJLS010113256.1, read on the forward strand.
TACTCTTTAATATGAACTTACCAAACTAAAAAATGGTGTTTTCTCCAGAAAACTGTATTACTTAGAAAAAAATGGACAGTGATTATTCCTTTAAAGCGAAATGCACTGTTTGGATTTTAACAGGCTTTCTCCTCTCACAGAACGACCTTAGTGTACAAGAACTTCACTTCATTGCCAAAATCCTGTCCATTGGCTTGGTGGATGCAGACCCTGGCACCTTACACCACCTTAAAGAGTACAGAGATCTGCAAGGAAGCTCAACCTGAGTTTGATTTCCATGTCTATAAGTCAAACCCCTTTGCCAGACAGCATCCTTATAGACACTGCTTTTCTGTCTGTGCCTGGAAGGAGGAACTGGGAGAATAAACTGGCAAACGAAATGATACTGAATTTGTTAATAAACTGTAGCAAACTGAAATCAAAGAGAACTTCTTTTACTGGTCATATTGTCACAGTCCCGCTCCGCGACCTCCAGAGGGCGCCACGGACTGGGACTGGAAACTCCCTTCTGCCCTGCGATCAACGGAGGTCGCCTCGACCCGGACTAGAAATGACTCTCTGTCGCAGTCCCGCTCCATGGCCAGCAGAGGGCGCCACAGAGTGGGACTGGAAACACTCCTACCCTGCGACCAAGACGGGTCGCCTTGGGTCCTTGAACTAATCATGGCACACAGCTGTGCATGATCACCCCCAATCACTCTCTCTCCTCATCCATTGGTTCACTAAGGGTATAAATATCAGTCACTGGGTGGTTAGGCTTCATGGACGCATACTTTGATCACGTATGTTTCTCACTCTCCTTGTGAAATTGCATAGTCACTGGCCCTCGTGCCATTTCAGTTCCTTGTTTGTATTACCAAATAAACCTATCTAACCAGATGTCCGTCTGCGCCTGTGCCTCGTTTGCCTCATTTCTACCCGGCTCCAGTCATACCGTGACACATTTGGGTACAATTTTATTACAATGTTATTGTGTCATTTGATGTTCATAACCTCCTCAGCTAGTTTAGACACATTCCCTGATACTGTGTTTGATTTAGAAATAAGTCACATTACAAATTCAAGAGCAAATTTCCAAAACTCAGTCCAAAAGCATTTTTTTTTTTTTGGAAAGTCATGTTTTACTTGTTTTACCTATTGGAAAGCAATTCTTACAGGGGAAAAAAATTAATTGAAATTTTAGTTACTTGTAATTATTCAATCCCTGTTTCTAAAGTGCAACTTTGTTTTAAAAATATAAAGAAAACAATTTAAGTAAATCAATATTCAATTTCACAATCATGTACAAGATTAATATTTATATCCTACTACATGACAATAATATCCTACTACATCTACCGCCTGGGAGACCTGGGTAAGTAGCACTCACGACTGTGCGAGTGGACAGAGTGAGTTTTGGAAATTCATCTAATCTTGTACCATGCATTATGCAAGGACTAAGTGAGTTTTGGTCAGTTATACTATTGCACATAAAGAGGTAATGTAAAAAAAATATGCCAATATTAGTGTTACCTAAAAAATCACAAATAATGGACTGAGTGAATTTTGGAAGTTTGCTCTTCAATTGGAAATGCTTATTTATACTTTTAACACCTTGAATTCACAGTCCTATTACATTCTTTGTCTAATTATTCAGTAATTTGGTGTTGGAACAATCCTGTGCAACAATGCTAAATTACTCCTGAATGGTTATTTGGGTGAGTAAAGTGTTTTTGTCACAGTGCATTCTAAAGTCATTGTTTGGCTGATGTGTTCTAAGTAAAATTCTCTGGGATTTCTCCACCTGCTTATCAGTGATATAAGTGAACAATTGACCTGGCCTTGGCCATTGTTAGATTGTTAGAGGCAAAATCAAGTGTTTCTATTTAAATTTCTAGAAAGTAAGATATTCTGGACATCTTTGGTAAATAGTGGCTGTTAGAATTAACATTTCTGTCCAAGCTGTAGATACCAAAACCAGGTGAAAAAATAAACACATTTGGTAAACAGCTTTTTCTGCACCACTCTGAGAATCCAGTAGTATGTTAGCACTTATGGCATGAAATGTGAAACTTTTTGGCTGCTTTAGACATCTGACACTTGTAACAGACGTTCCAGATTTCATATAAAGCTTGTAATAAATAAATGTATATTGTACCTTGCATGTAGCATTTTCAGAGTGATTTCTGCCAATGTTTACAACCTGACAAAATCTCATTGATATGGTTGCTACTATTATTTACAGTCAGCATTTTCCCTCATGAAACTGATCCCAGTTTATTTATCTTAATGTAACTGATTTATTTCTCCGTCATAGCAGACCTGAAGGCCTAAGCACTAGAACAGCTTGCTTAACTGTATCTACCTAGATACAAAGTAGAAAATAATCCTGATTGGATGATTTTCCATAGGCAATTTCAAGAATTTAACGCTTTGTTGTCACCCAAAACTTAAAATGAAATGAGAGTAGTACTGCAGAGCTTGCCATGTTTAAATTCAAACATGCTTCTCTTTATTAAAGTGTTTTGCACAGTCTCTTACAACTATAGTACAGTCAAACAGTAAAAGGCACCAGTTATTTATTTTTGTAGCTTTTATTTTTTTCCCACATTTTACATGATCCGAAGTCAAAGGACATATACTCAAGGACACAGTGAAGCTGGTTTGGTAGTTTTCCAGACATATCTGCAACGGCAAAATAGAATATTAAACATAATAGCAACATGTAGCATTATAATTGTATACAGTACTGTGCAAAAGCTTTAAGCACCTATGCAAAATGTTTAAAGCTATTGTTCTCAGTGTCTGACAACATGTCTCATGCTACCAAATAAATGGAAACAAAAAAGCAGTAAAAAGGACACAGGTTTGTTCTGTTTGTAAAAAGTAGTTGATACTTAGTGAACTGTTAAGGAGAACACAGGTTTGGTGTGATTTCTCCTTGATGCCTTCAGCCATTGTTTGAATTTGTGAAATTCCATCAGCAGATCCTGATTTAATTTAATGAAGTACTGACAGAGGCAAACCAGGTTTCTGAGGCTAACTACAAGTGATAAAGGGCTTCCACAAGGAACACACTGACGTACTGTTCATAAAATCATTATTTACTGTATGATATTTATTCTTTTTAGCTTTATTTAGTATGTTTTATATTATTAATGTGAAAAAAACACTCTCTACTTCAAATATTATTTTTGAAGACTTTGCACAGCACTGCATACTACACATTTTTCATGAAGCCATGTAAATCATTTGCAATCACAATTAAACTAAACATTTTCATAAATCAGTTAATACAAACAGCATTAATGGATTTTCCATTGTGTTGTTTCAGTGCTTCTTTATCTTCAAGTGCTGTTCACCTGTCATAGTTATTTGGAGAGAAGAAACTTGTATTGGCAAATAATTCATAGCTGATTGGTTTTATAATTGATCCTATTTTACATTATATTTTACATGGAAACAATGTTGTAATCTATTTTAAACACTGACTAGTTTAACAAAATACAGTGGATATAAAAAAGAATCACCCCTTTAATGTACACATATTTTGTTTCTTTGCAGCCTGAAATAAAGACACAGACACAAAACCAAGTTTTCCAGTTGTATTTGCTCAATGCAACTTATAACATCCAAGTAAAAGATGTAATGGCAACAGTTAGAGAAAAAAACATACATATAAAAAAATCACTGATATGGATGAAGGGTTATCCCCCTCCTAAAAATACTAGTAAACTCAGTGAGGTGTGACTAATTACCTTCTCCATTGCACACCAAAGTAATTGGCTTCCATCTATATTCAGCTGTAATTGTTTTGATTCAGTTTAACGTATAAAAAACGTAAAAAAATCGTTTAACGTAAAAAAAAGCACTGGAGCATTGCAGTGCTTGGTAGTGCAACTGAAAGCAAACAGTTGTAACGCCCATGGTCAGCGGCCGCTAGAGGCCGTCATTGTTTAAGTTTTAGTTTTACGACTTTTAAGTTGACACGCCTGAGTTTGAATATTATTCACAACTGTTTTGTATTTAGTTGAATGACTGTCCTTTGTGTGTTGTGTATTTAAGTTCCACTGTTTCAGTTTGTAATTGTCTGTCGCCCCTCACATTAACCTTTGTCGTGGTTTCATCTTCTGTTTGGTTTTGGAAAAAGAGTATCGGCCCTTGTGCCTGGTTTTTGTTTGAGTTTTGTTTTGAAATAAAGAGAACTAAGAATGGAAGTCTGCATCTGTGCTTCCTGTTTGGATGAAACATAGCGGACCGTGACCACAATCAACTGTGTGGGGGCAAGGCACTGTCAAAATATCTCAGGGATAAAGTTGTGGAAAGGCACAAGTCAGGAGATGGATACAAAACAAATTAAATGATTTAGCAATCCCTAGAAGCACAGTAAAGTCTATAATTAACAAGTGGAAAGTGTTTGGTACTACTAAGACCCTTCCCAGATCAGGCTGTCAATCCAAACTGGATGGAAGAGTGAGGAGGAAACTGGTCAGAGAGGCTACCAAGATTCCTATGGCAACTTTAAAGCAGTTACAGGTATATATGGCAAATAGTGGTCATTGTGTGCATGTGACAACAATATCACAAGTGCTCCACAAATGTGGATTGTGAGTCTTCGAAGACAAAAATCACTCAAGAAAGGCCACATTGAGCATTGCCAAAATGCACAATGAAAATTATGAGGCCAAGTGGTAAAATGTATTAAAATCAAACTATTTGGCATCAACACCAAATGGCATCTGGCAGCAAGCCAATAGAGCTTACCATCCAAAGACCACCATACCTACAGTAAAGCATGGAGGTGGTGGCATGTGGGGGTATTTCTCTGCAGCAGGGACTGGGTGCACTTGTCAGGATAGAAATACAAACTGATGGGGCAAACTCTTGAGGAAGACCTGCTGTCCTTTGCCAGAAAGTTGTCAATGGAAAGAATGTTTACATTCTAACATGAGAATGACCCAAAGCTCACAGCAAAAGTGACCACACAGTGGCTGAAAGACAAAAAGGTAAATGTCCTTGCATAGCCTAGTCAGAGATCAGATTTAAATTCTACTGACAATCTGAGGAACGACTTGAAGATTGCAGTCCACCAATGATCCAATTTGGCTGAGCTTGAACAGTTCTGTAAAGAGGGGGGCAAATATTGCACAGTCTACATGTGCGAAGTTGGTATTTTATAGTATTTTATTTTTAAGTAAAGTACATAGGTTAACTTTTAGGGGTGGCAAGGTGGTGCAGGGGTTAGCACTGTTGCCTCATATCAAGAAGGTCCTGGGTTTGACTCCCAGGTTGAGCGCAGGGTCTTTCTGTGTGGAGTTTGCATGTTCTCCCTGTGACCACGTGGGTTTCCTGTGGTTGCTCCGGTTTCCTCCCACTACCAAAAACATGCGTGCACTGGGGATAGCTCGAATGAGCACACTAAATTGCCCCTAGGTGTGACTGTGAGCGTGAATGGTTGTCTGTCTCTGTATGTGGCCCTGTGACCTGCTGGCGACTGTCCAGGGTGTACCCTGCCTTTGTCCATAGTAGCTGGGATAGGCCCCCTGAGTGCAGGACAAAGGTGTAGAAAATGGATGGCTGGTTAACTTGTAATCCCCCACTTTCTACCCTCACTTGTTGATCTGTCTGAGTGCTGTTGTGTTCTATGTTGCACCCACGGTCCAGGAGGACAATATTTCGTCTCACTGTGTACTATATGTATATGGCTGAGATGAAAATAAAGCTTTACTTACTATATAGGAGCATTCTGTCTGTCTGTCTGTGTGTAGTCACTTTGAGTGTATTTTGCCAATATAGCAGAAAAATATCATGTGCACTTTACTGGCATTACTGGCAACTGTATTTTTTATGTAGAATGACAACTTTCTGTCAGTAATCACACACCTACACAGAGCACCTACATGATAGTTATATGTGGCAGAATAGTCAATGAGTGTAAGTGCACAGTAAGTGTACCAAATAAACTTAATATTTTTCATGGTCTAGCCCAAGAGTCGGCAACCTGCGGCTCGTTCATCCTTATGTTGTGGCTCGCTGTGGCTTTTGAAAATAAATAATAATTTAACACTAGAATGGTGGCTAACTGGCTATACCTATAACGGTCAATTGACGCAGTGCCCAGTTTCACACAAGACGCTTCCTGACACCACCACTCGGGCGTTTGATCCTGCAGCCTGCCGGCATACATCCATGCAAGCTGCAGCCAGCAGACACACCAAGTGTCCAGTGGACTTTGGACCCAGAGCCCATGGTACAGCGACAGTCACCATATCAGAATAAGAATTGCCAAGTATGTGAGCCAACACATACAAGGAATTTGATTCCGGTCGATGGTGTCTCTCAAGCACAACAGTATAAAACATGTAAAAATACGTCTGTACATGTGCCTACACCACACCCATATGTCTCTTAAAGAGCATGCTTGCTGCTCCAATAGGCCAATAGACGCGATTCTGATTCTGATTCTCAATCTGACGAAATTACGTCAATTGACGCTGTTAGCCGTTCTAGGTGTTAAGTGTATTTTATTTTCAGTCATTGTTTTTTTTTTTATTGTAGTTCGAAATTTGAAGATCACTGTGATCTTGTAACATTAAAATACAATGTGTTTAATTTTTTGTTTTTTTACAGAGAAAATGTTTTCTTTGAATAAACAAAATTTCACAAGTGACAAACTAGCCTAGTTTTTATACATAGCATAAAAGTGAAAAATAATATATGAAGTGTTATCTTCATTTTAGATGTCAAAAAGGATTTGCGGCTCATGGTGTTTTCTCTTTTGTGGAAACCGGGTCCAAATGGCTCTTTGAGTGTTAAAGGTTGCCAACCCCTTTTCTAGCCAGATAAACATCAGAACATAGACAGTGTGGATAAGCTCTAGGGCAAGACCTCTGGCCTAGGGTGAATCCTTGTACCCAATAACCTCATTTTAGGCCCATATTTTCTGTTATGTTTGTGTGACATGAACATTGAAACTTATGAACCTATTCTTGTTTTTGTTGGAAATAAGGCTTTAATTATTTTAAAGACCCATTCTTAGTGCAGATGACAGGGCAAAAGGCATACAGCTGATCGAACTATTTTACTTATAATAACTAAGAACAAACAGTTGTGAATCAATGTTTAATACAATTAATACATTACACTCTTTGCCAGGTTATGGCCTTTGCAAAAGACAGAGAATATCAACGCACAGACCAATGTGCCTTATTTTTACATAAGCCTTATTTTTACATAAATATAGGACCCATAGACATTTTCAATTAAAAACGTTTTGCCTTCAGGTTCCTCAGATCTTGCTTTTTATTCTATACTCATATTGCTTACCCCAGATTTTGAAGTTCAAAGTTTGTCCTAGTAGGTACAGCATGATCACCACAAATATGTTGAACATGAAGAAAGCCATCAACCCAGGGGTACTGAATAGACCAAGTAAGGGGTACACCCAAATGCCAACACTGACATATACCCATATTACCCTGGGGAAAGCACAGAAAATGAACTTTAAATCTGTTAAATCTTAATCACTGCACACCAATCCCATCATATCCTCAACTTAATAGTCCTTCAGATGTACTACTAGCTTCAGTCTGTAAGTGAGCAGTTTAATTTGTGTTATGTAAGACTCTTATTTTGAAAATTAATGTCTATGATCATAGTGACCAAGTTCACGTCCTCTGTCAGCTGTCCTGTATTTATGTAAAGTGATTATCTGTTCTCATTGGTTCATGTCCTAGTCTGCTTGTGTTTAGAGTGCCTTTGTTCATGCCTTTGTGTCGCTCCACTGTCGCCTACACCCGTCTTCTGTCTGTCTTCAGTGTAAGGACTGTTGTAGTTTGCTTTGTGTTTTGGCCCTCAAGCCTTTTTTATGTTTGTTTTTGGAAACAAAGTTGAGTGTAGAATGGAACCCTGCATTTGCATCTGGTTACACTTGCCCTTTGTGACGGTTACATATTCTATAGTTACTTTACATTTGAAATACAACTATTCATCCTCGAAAACAAAATGCTAAAACAATTCTTAAGTAAGATGTTCGTATATGTTTCTGATATTTACATTTACGACATTTAGCAGACACTTTCATCAAAAGTGACTTCCATTCTCTAGCTAAAGGGGGCAGGCTCTAAGGGTCTTGCTCAGGAACCCAGTGGTGGTGTGCTGAAGGTAGGATTCAAACCCATGACCTCTTCCTTCAGAGGCAAGTATCCTACCCACTAGGCCACCATCATCCTTATATTTCCTACATGCAGTCATATCCTCCATATTACAAATGACAAAACAACAGAATAAGTACATATATAAAAATGCATAATAAACAAATTAAATGTGACCTTAAATCCACATTAAGTCCCAAATAATGGTTATATACCACCTAGAGCTAAAAAAAAAAAAAAAGATCTCAATTACTCCTCCCAGACAAGGTTAAGTCCTATTTGAAATGTGAGACGTTTCCCTTTTTATGAAACTGTGTTTCAAAGGAACACCACCTCTCTGGCTTTGGACAAAATATTGTCTCCAAGATGGCTTAACTCACCTTAGCTGAGTAATATTAATGGTAGAATAGAGATTTTTTATGTACTTCTCAGAAATCTTTTATTCTACTCACTGCTGTGGTTACACTCTTGATTTAATCTTGACTCTTGGTGTTATTGTGGATAACAGCTATTCTTCCTCAGTCCACAGTAATCTCAGATGGCTTCCTCATTACATATAAATTTAATCTTAATCATAATGTAAGCACATCCCTCTACTTCCCCTACAATAACATCCACCACAACTCATTGTTTATTAAAAACCTCCCAGAAATATCAACACTATGTGGCATTCCATCTTGCCCAGAAGATGTAAATAACCTAACTGAATGCTTAAAGAACTCTTTTTGATCCATACTAGATTACGTCACACCTCTGAGATGTAAAAAGGTCAGACAGAAAAAGCTTGTCCCTTGGTATACTGACCAAACACTTGCTTTAAACACTTTAGACACATACCAGGGCAGCTGGTGGCCTAGTGGTTAGGGCGTTCACCCTGCGATCAGGAAGCCGTGGGTTTAATTCCTAAGACTGCTCGGCTCCTCTGTGGTACTCTTGAGCAACGTATCATCCCCACACACTGCTCCCCGGGTGCTGTGTTCCTGGCTGCCTGGTGCTTCACTTGGTGAAAGGCTTAAATGCAGAGGAAGAATTTTGTACTGTTCACACAGTGTGCTGTGGGGTGTTCATGTATGACAGAATGCCCACTTTCAGAAATGTTTGAGGACTTGAGCAAAAATGGAGATCAAACAAACTGGAATCTTTCCACTCCATCTGGAAAGTGAGCCTTAGGGACTACAACAGAGCACTTATCAGGCTTCTGTTTAGTACAATTTCTAAACTAACTAGGAACCAAGGGAGGTGCGGAACCACAGGTACTATAGTAGTGACAATTTTATAGACATTTTCAACAATAAAGTGAAACCATTACACAAGAAATTCAAACTAGAAGTTTGACTCCACCACAGCTGCTGCCTGATTCAGCAGATGTAGATAATGTTCAAAACAGAACTCTCTGAGAGCATTCTCATATATAGCCCCCAAGCTCTGGAATGCTATTCCAAACAACATTCGGGACTCAGACACAGTCCCAGTTTTTAAGTCCAGGCTGAAAACATACTTGTTTAGTCAGGCTTTTTGTATTTAATTTACTTATTAGATGGAAGGT